>JBBDGP010004903.1:0-102500 GCA_037952835.1 Lithobates septentrionalis | reverse complement strand
ACCCCTTATAATTAAAATAATATGACCCCGAATGGGGTGGTGGCACAATGTGGACATGTTTCCCATCTATAGCCCCTCCACAATTGGGAAAGTCCCAACGGCTGGCAAAATGGGATGCCACAGTCTGCCATTCCTGTGGCGTTGAAGGAAACTGGGAATCAAACAAGAAAACCAAAATCAATTAATTTGGAAGCTAACATTGCAAGAAAATTCGACAATTAAAAACATTATTCCCCAGCATCAGTATAACATTCAATAATTTAATTCTTCTGGAATAACTAATATGGAAAAAGGCACACTTATCAGATTGCTCACCCCCTCTGATAGAACATTGATTACATTTTAGGGGGTTGTGAAATCCCTAAAAAAAATTACTTTAACGACACGCAGGAATTTAGGGACTAACAAAGGCTACAAGACTGCAGTTGTCGCACTCTGCAGGTGCAGTTGCTAACCAGCTTACAGTAAATGAGGTAATGTCAAAAGGCATTCATGTTGCAAGGAGTACACAATCACAGGCAAGGGCAATTAATGAAAACACTTTGAGGCTTGCATATGATTTGATGATGGAAATCAGCAGAGCTTCTGCTCATTTACTAAAGCACTGGAACAAATGCACTTGTAGAGTGCACATGCATTTTGCAAAGTGCAACATAGATTTGCTTTAGACAAATCAACACCACAGAACATTCAAGCAAATTTTAACGAGGGTGGGGGTGGGGGGGTTGTGAAATCTAGCTAATTGCTAATTAGCAGCACACTATTTGGAGTGAGTTCAGGTGGGGGGGGGGGGGGGGGTTGTGAAATCTAGCTAATTGCTAATTAGCAGCACACTATTTGGAGTGAGTTCAGGTGGGGGGGGGGGGGGTTGTGAAATCTAGCTAATTGCTAATTAGCAGCACACTATTTGGAGTGAGTTCAGGTGGGGGGGGGGGGGGTTGTGAAATCTAGCTAATTGCTAATTAGCAGCACACTATTTGGAGTGAGTTCAGGTGGGGGGGGGGGGGGTTGTGAAATCTAGCTAATTGCTAATTAGCAGCACACTATTTGGAGTGAGTTCAGGTGGGGGGGGGGTTGTGAAATCTAGCTAATTGCTAATTAGCAGCACACTATTTGGAGTGAGTTCAGGTGGGGGGGGGGGGGTTGTGAAATCTAGCTAATTGCTAATTATAAGCACACTAAATACACTCCAACAAAATACATTCAAAATGAGTAGACTAGGTGGATATGTTCCCATCACTTCATGCTGGGAAGGTTATTGAAGGAAACTATACATGCATGACAAAAAATAACAGGAAAAAATCCCAGCATGTGTGAGGATAAAAAGGGGACATTCACACTATATTGCAATGATGGTAAGTAGTGTTTGAAGCAAGAAATACATTACATTATCAAAGATTACATAAAAGAACATGTGATGCTAATAAAATAAAAATATCTTACCTTAATATAGTCCTTCTGCAGGACCTGGATGATGGCAGAACAGGTCTCTGGGATAATGATCCCCAGAGCCTGGGGGGAGATGCCTGTCGAGAACTTAAGGTCCTGCAGGCTTCTCCCTGTGGCCAAATACCGCAAGGTAGCGACCAGCCTCTGCTCCGGAGTGATGGCTTGCCTCATGCAGGTATCCTGCCTGCTGATATAGGGGGTCAGCAAAGCCAACAAACGGTCAAAAACGGGGTCCGTCATCCGGAGAAAGTTCCTGAAATCCTCAGGATTATTCTCACGGATCTCACGGAGCAAAGGCATGTGACAGAACTGGTCACGCTGGAGCAACCAATTCTTGGTCCATGAACTCCTCCTCGCCCTGTTCATGGACTGGTCTTGGTCTGAAGAATAAACTACAGCACCAAGCACATACAATGCACGAGCTCGACGACGAGTACGTACAGGTAACATGGCTTCAAAACGGTCGGCTGGTCAGAACGCACTAAACAGAACGCACTGAAGAACAGCAAGGCCTGTGAAGAACGACCTGAAAATCAGGAACGAGCGGCCAATAAAACAAAGATTTCTCAATGCCAACTGACCAAACGCACTGAAAAGCAGATACAAACCTCACAAGCACAGACTGAACAACAGTTAAAACGAACTGAAAAATACGAGTCTCACAAGCGCGAATCGTCTCTCACCAAACTTCTACTAACACGAGATAAACACGAGATTAGCAGAAGGAGCCCAAAGGGTGTCGTACGGGCTATTGAACTTCCGTTTTATAGTCTCGCCGGACTTGGTGTACGTCACCGCGTACTAAGCTGTCGTACTTTTGTGTGGTCGTGTGTAGGCAAGTCCGTTCGTAAGAAAGTCTGACGCAAGTCCGCCGAAAGTTCGCCGGAAGTCTGTCGGACAGGCTGTCGGACTTTTGTGGCTGCAAAGTCCGACCGTGTGTACGCGGCATAACTCCTTCCAATGATCTAAAATGTTTTCTACTTTTAGACGTCTGGAAACCTCATCCTCTCCACAATCTTCCACTCACTATCCAAGCATCACTATTAGCGTGGAGAGACCTATACAAGGTCCCAGCTCCACTATCCCAACTACAGGACGTTCCTATACCCATAACAATCCTTTCTCATGCCATCCCAAATCTCAATATTGGAGATTGGAACGACAGAGGCATTAAACTAATCACTGACTTATACTCCAATAACTCCCTTATCCCCTTCATTTCACTTCGGAACCAATACAACCTTTGTTCTGCCGACCAATAGAAATATAATCAAATAGCTCACCTTCTGCACCCTATCAAATCACATCACATATATCTGCCTAGGGAAGCGTGGAAATATCTCACCACGAAACCCACCCCACCAAAAGGTATCTCTCTGTTCTATAATATTTTCCAGCATAAAATAGATTTTATTAAATCCCAGCCTTTCCAGAAATGGGAAACAGATCTAGAAGTGCACATTACAAATTCGCAGTGGCAATACGCATTTCGATCACTTTATAAAGCTTCTAGATGTGTTAACCACTGGGAACTCTCCCAGAAAATTGCACTCTGCTGGTACCTTACACCTTATAGGATTTCAAAGTTTGGGAATCATAACTCTCCACTATGCTGGAGAAATTTGGGCTCCATAGGCAACCTACTACATATGTTCTGGTCCTGTAAGCACTTAACTAGTCTTTGGAACTCTGTCTTCCGGTCTATTTCAAGCATCACCAGGATTCTGACCTGTCCCAAACCAAGCTTAGCAATCTTAAACGTGGGTATTGAAAACCTTCCCTCCTGAATTTAGAACTGTGATCACCCACATTTTTCTAGCAGCTAGAACACTAATAGCCAAACATTGGAAGGCAGACAGAGCTCCAAATGTATTGGAAGTTCTCACAAACACTCAGACACATTATATGTATAAATCCTTGATAGCTATTAAAAATGGTCAGAAAGAAAAGTTTGATAAAAATTGGAAAATCTGGACAACATGGTTTAAAGGTAACTGATATTGGAAAATGTTAAATAAACCATTTTACTCCAACTACATCCATAATGTTCGCATGGTGGTCGGACCGTAGATAAACTTTCCTCCTCCCCCCCCCCCCCCCCTCCTAACTCCCTACCCCCCACCTTTTTATTCTTTTACGTTATTTCTTTAAATATTTTATATTTTTCTGGTTATACATCTTATCTGTATATGGATATTATATTACTCATTTCTATCTATATCAAAGAAGTTAATACACCCTTGCGGGACCACTGCTTTTTATAGTACTTTTGAGGTTAAAAATTGTCTAAACAAGAACTCTGTATTAATCTTTAATGTAATATTGTAAAGCGCAATGGTGTAACGCTGTTTCGTGTATAACATGCAAAACTCTATAAAAAACATTTTAAAAAAAAAAGTATTGGTTTTGGGTAGACTTACCCTTGACAGATTTGTTCGATGTTGAAGTTTCGTACATCTGACTTCATTCTTTGTTTCTTTTCCAGGTTCTTAAGATTGGAGACAACAGAAACCATGCAGAGCATCAAGTGTGTGGTAGTTGGGGAAGAAGCAGTAGGGAAAACTTGCCTCCTCGTTTGTTACACAACCAATACCTTCCCCGATGAGTACACCCCCACAGTGGTTGAAAACAACAATGCCCAGATTACAGTGGATGGAAAAACCGTGAGGCTGAACATGTGGGACACAGCTGGCCATGAGGAGTATAACCCTCTAAGAGCATTCATTTACCCCGAGACCAACGTTGCCATCATCTGCTTCGACATTTCCAGTCCGTCATCATACGAGAGAGTGCAGCACAACTGGTATCCTGAAGTGCGCCACCATTGTCCTAATGTTCCCATCCTCCTGGTGGGCACCAAGAAGGATCTAAGAACCAACCTGGATGTCATCAACAGGCTGAATAAGCAAAACCAGCAACCGATCACCTACCAACAAGGGGTCAGCTTGTCCCAGCAAATTCATGCGGTGAAGTACGTGGAGTGCTCAGCGCTGCTCCAAGAAGGCGTTCAAGAAGTTTTCTCAGAGTCAGCGAGAGCCGTTCTCAACCAACTAAAAGAGTAGGGTACATGCATCTTACTGTGAAAAGAAGATGCCTCCAAGATGATGATCTCACCGGGACCTCTCTATGTTTATATCAGATCATGTGTCTTTGTCCTGAAGAACCGCAACCTACGTAGACCTCAAGGACCGAAAATTACAGACTCTTCCATGTGTTCCTTATGTAAAATGTCCATTAGACCAAAGAAGCCCCAGATGGAGATGAATATTTCCGACCTCCAGCAATCTCTTCAATGGTTTTGTCTGTTCCGGTGTTGGGCACAATGTATACAGTATATGGCTGCTGGCCAGAATATATAATAACCATCATCAGATTTCAGAGTGTTAACCCTTGTCTGGCCACACTCTCGCCACTGCTTCAAGGAGTCCATTGTTTCTAGAACTGACTCACTGTTTTCATGGATATCCCCCCTTTAACAAGTGCGCCAACATCTTCAAGGGCCCCAACTAAGCCGGCAGAAGACTAACCTTAAAGGAGCTGCTATTGAGCACAATTTACAGCTTATTCATATTTCTCTGTCTCCAGAAGGCTGTGAGAATATAACGTATGTCTATAATCCTCCATGTTGTTCTTCCTTTCCATTTTAGCTTTATTTTCGAACATCCCATAATAGTTGTTTGCCGAGAATCATTACTGCTGAATATGTGATTAGCTCATTACTCCTCAGAAGTGAAGATACGGTCGCACCTTATGAACTTTGATCCCATTGCCACATCTTCCTCAAACCGCTCGCTTGGCAAGGTTTGGTTATTTGGTTATGGGATGACATTATTTTTAGCTGTTGTATTCTGATTGGTTGAACTATGATGAGACCATACACTCAGAGTGATGAACTACATTTGTCTTGGTGTGGTCATTACTCCCAGATGAATCTGAAAGGATTCTGGTAACACCGCGATCGATTGTGACTGACTGCGGTGTTCTAATAATCTTGCCACCCTGAATACAGACATTTGTGGTCTCTCAGTTTCTAGGCCTAGCTTCCTCACCACAAGTGTGCTCATCGGCATTGGTGCCATTCTGTTGTTGGCCTCTGCTGCTCATTTATTGAGGAAAACTTCAGCTTATTCAGGTTTGGTTAGAACTTAAGGTAGCACTCTAACCATCTCAAGTGAAGCCTTACTATAGTGTAAGCTATGAGGAAGTCCTTGTTGTTATACTCTGCTTGTCTGAACATTACTTGATAATATACTTTGTTACTTTGCCACAACGTCTCGAGTCTCATTTCTGGGTGGTCCTAATGTATTATCACCAATCATGAATCTCTACCTATTGACGTACATACCCGAGGTGTCAGTGGTGCTGAGGTCTTTCCCAAGGTCAAGGTAAGAACAGAGGACCCAACATAACCAGAGGCTCCTGCGGGAGTTAGAGCTACAATGATATGCAGCCAAGCTTGATATGCTCCCCCTTGGGTTTCTGAAGAACTTTACTATTGCACCATTTCTGGTCCATATTGCCCTCACTGAGAAGTTCTTCACATCCACCGACTCCCTTTGAATTATTATGTACGGCAAAGGGTCTTGTTTGACACACTTCATAAATATTATTAGTTATGTGCCTTCACCCCGGGTCCGATTCCTAGGGACTTGATGAATGGGAGATCCAAAGAAGACTCGGCTTTGTGTTAGTCTGGTGAGATCCTCCATTGTCACCCCCACAGCTATAGTCAATGTGTCCAACCATCTAGTACTCGGCCTCCCTCTTCACTGGTTCCTTCTATCTTCCCAAACACTATTTCCTTCTCCAGTGATCTTTTCTGACCAGAATAGGACAGTTATAACTTCATCATTTCATTAGTCTGTTTAATCTCTTCCAAAATCGATCTGTTACTTCTATGGGCAATACCCGGCACTCATCAAATCCTTCTCCAGCACCAAAGATGGAATGATTCGATCTTCTTTCCATGCTCTTTCCTTATAGTCCGGCTTTCACATCCATAACTGACACCTGAGAATATGAGTGTTCAGGTAGGTGGCCTGCTGTGTATTTAGTTTGCACTCGGCTGCCCAGGTCAGGGGAAAGGGGTTCAAGTTTTGCTGCCTTTTTACCGATCTGTGTGCGCGGCCTTCACTGGGGTCCAGCCTCCCGTCTTCTATGAAAAGGAAGAGGTCAGGATCCTGGGGGGCTCCAGGGAATGCTTGGGGAAAAACATTGATTCTCCCGATCCTATCCCTGGTTCATCCACCCCAATCCCATCCTGGCTCCATCCACCACTCCGATCCCATCCCGGCTCCATCCACCACCTCAATCCCATCCTGGCTCCATCCACCACCCGGATCCCCTCCCGGCTCCATCCACCACTCCGATCCCATCCCTGCTCCATCCACCACCCCAATCCCATCCTGGCTCCATCCACCACCCGGATCCCATCCCGGCTCCATCCACCACTTAGATTCCATCCCGGCTTTATCCACCACCCCGAACCCATCCTGGCTCCATCCACCACCCGGATCCCATCCCGGCTCCATCCACCACTCCTTTCCCATCCCTTCTCCATCCACCACCCCAATCCCATCCTGGCTCCATCCACCCCAATCCTATCCCTGATCCATCCCCCCAATCCCACCCTGGCTCCATCCACCACCCCAATCCCATCCTGGCTCCATCCACCCCAATCCTATCCCTGATCCATCCCCCCAATCCCATCCTGGCTCCATCCACCACACGGATCCCATCCCGGCTCCATCCACCACTCCTATCCCATCCCGGCTCCATCCACCACTCCAAACCCATCCTGGCTCCATCCACCACTCCGATCCCATCCTGGCTCCATCCACCCCAATCCCATCCCGGCTCCATCCACCACTCCGATCCCATCCCGGCTCCATTCACCACTCCAATCCCATCACGGCTCCATCCACCACACGGGTCCCATCCCGGCTCCATCCACCACTCCGATCCCATCCCGGCTCCATCCACCACCCGGATCCCATCCCGGCTCCATCCACCACTCCTATCCCATCCTGGCTCCATCCACCCCAATCCCATCCTGGCTCCATCCACCACCCGGATCCCATCCCGGCTCCATCCACCACTCCTATCCCATCCCGGCTCCATCCACCACACGGATCCCATCCCGGCTCCATCCACCACTCCGATCCCATCCCGGCTCCATCCACCTCCCGGATCCCATCCCGGCTCCATCCACCACCCGGATCCCATCCCGGCTCCATCCACCAACCTAATCCCATCCCGGCTCCATCAACCACTCCTATCCTATCCCAGCTCCATCCACCACTCTGATCCCATCCCTAGTCCATCCACCACTCATATCCCATCCCGGCTCCATCCACCACCCCGATCCCATCCCTGGTCCATCCACCACTCAGATCCCATCCCGGCTCCATCCACCACCCCGATCCTATCCCGGCTCCATCCACCACCCCGATCCCATCCCGGCTCCATCCACCACCCCGATCCCATCCCGGCTCCATCCACCACTCTGGTCCCACCTCACCTCCATCCACCACTCTGATCCCATCCCAGCTCCATCCATAACTCTGATTCCATCCCTGGTCCATCCACCACTCCGATCCCATCCCGGCTCCATCCACCACCCTGATCCCATCCCAGCTCCATCCACCACTCCGATCCCATCACGGCCCCATCCACCACTCAGATCCCATCCCGGCTCCATCCACCACTCCGATCCCATCCCGGCTCCATCCACCACTCCGATCCCATCCCGACCCAATCCACCACTCTGATCCCATCCCGGCCCCATCCACCACCCTGATCCCATCCCGACCCCATCCACCACTCCAATCCCATCATGGCTCCATCCACCACCCCGATCCCATCCCGACCCAATCCACCACTCCGATCCCATCCCGGCCCCATCCACCACCCTGATCCCATCCCGACCCCATCCACCACTCCAATCCCATCCCGGCTTCATCCACCACTCCAATCCCATCCCGGCTCCATCCACCGCTCCGATCCCATCCCAACCCCATGCCTGTCAGTCCCTGTGGGGTATTTCTCCCCCTCCCTCTCCTCTTCCTGTGTCCCTATTGGCAGGGAGAAGGAACCAATCAAGCAGCAGCAAAGGACCATGGCCCACAATACAGCCCCATTGATTTCTACAGGAGGTGGAACTACCAAGCCCAGCCTGCTTTGCAAGAAGGGGGGGGCTAGCTAAAGACTTAAGCTTGTTGGTCTGAGAAGAGATCACCATGAGGCAGGGAGGTGAACGGAGGTGTGAGGAGAGACTACAGGCACCGCTGAAGAACCATGCAAAGAAGGTTCCAGAGACCATCCAGAGACGGTTGAAGATGGATGTACCTTCTGTACCACCTAATATCTCTATTTTTTATGGAATATCTCTGAAATGATGTGAGATCTAATGTTAAAACCACTTGATCTTACCGGATCTAACAAATTGCTTCCAAAATAGCGAACGTTTGGTCAATTTTTTGATAACGGGGGGGCTGATGATGGGTTAGCCCCCCCAGCAAATAACTGTTAATATTGCATCTTCTGTGTGAGATCTAACGCAAACAACGGTTGATCTAACCTGATCTAACAAACTGCATAAGATTTTTTCAAAAATTTTGATATGGGGGGCTAACCCGGTGTCTTGCCGAGAAAATTCCCTCGGCGGATAAGTTCCCCCCTGTACTGCGCAGTACCAGCTACTAGCAGCCGCCGGAGATAGCCGAACGACAAAATCCACAATCAGCTGTACACGGCGCCTGCGCTCTGGGTCCAGGTTCCTTCCCCACCATCCAAGTGGACCTAGAGGGGGAATCTGAAAGAGCCGAGCGAAGCGAGGGGCCCTCTTACAGGCGCCGTGTACAGCTGATTTTCCCCTATTTATCTTCGGCTATTTCCGCTGGATCCTACTGCGCAGTAGGGGGGGGGCCTTATCCGCCGAGCGGAACTTTCTCGGCAGAACACCGGCAGAGGTGTTCATTCTTTGCACCCTCTGAAAAAGACTCATTAAGTGTGTATTGTTTTGATTGGCTGTGATTGGCCCTGTCAATACCATGTGATCCCTGTGACCAATCACAGAGATCACATAGTACACAATGAATTGCATGAATGAAAGCCATTCATTGTGTACAATTGTCATGTGATCTGCTGTGATTGGTCACAGTGATCACATGGTACTGGCAGCGGGTCGGTACACTAATGCTCCACAATAGGCTGGGCAGGAAGGGGTTAATCTTTGTGACTGAGACCCTTCCATGCAGAAAAGTGTCCGTTTTCTGTGAGTTTGTATCCCTGTGGATAAAAGGAAGATGTGGCTGCAGCTCTCCGAAGTGACGATCGATTTCCTTATTTCCTGCTCATGACTGAAGCTCTCAGGCTTTGGACGGTGATTTCACAATGTACGGATGATGTCATCCCACATGACCCCGCCTTCTTCCTCTTGCATCATAACGACCAAGAGAACATATCCAGTAAATGCTCCTCGATGAGCACATTGGTGAATCCAGCTCATCCTCGCACCCCCTTGTTGTGGCGTCACCCCAACCCCCAAGGTAAGAGGATTTATTGGAATACTCTTAGCTGCTCTGCTGACTAGATTTCTTATCTTGAGTCCTGATATAAAGGTGTGATGTACATAGAGGGCATGGGCTGCTGACACTGTGGGGAGCCCCCCTAGTTCTCCCCCCACACCTTTTATATTTCCCATCCTCCTCTCTTAAGCCCCCCCCCACTCTGTGACCTGTCCCTGTTATATGCTTTTCTACCTCATCGATTCCCATTCTAATAAAAAGCATGTTTGGGGGATGTGCCTAGTCCTTGGGGGTCCTAATCCTTGGAGTGTCCTAATCCTGGGGGGATCCTAATCCTGGGGGTCTCAATCTTGGGGTATCCTCATCTTGGGGATGTCCTAATCCTGGAGAATCCTAATCCTGGGGGTGTCCTAATTCTGGGGGGTATCCTTATCCTGGGGCATCCTAATCCCGGGGGTGTCCTAATCCTGGGGGGTGTCCTAATCCTGGGGGGTGTCCTTATCAAGGGGCTGTCCTAATTCTGGGGGTGTCCTAATCCTGGGGGATGTCCTTATCCTGGGGGTGTCCTAATCCTGGGGGGTGTCCTAATCCTGGGGGGTGTCCTTATCCTGGGGGTGTCCTAATCCCGGGGGTGTCCTAATCCTGGAGGTCCTAATCCTGAGGGTGTCCTTATCAAGGGGCTGTCCTAATCCTGGGGGGGGTGTCCTTATCCTGGGGGTGCCCTAATCCCGGGGGTGTCCTAATCCTGGGGGGTGTCCTAATCCTGGGGGTGTCCTAATCCTGGGTGGTGTCCTTATCAAGGGGCTGTCCTATTCTGGGGGTGTCCTAATCAGGGTGGTGTCCTTATCCTGGGGGTGTCCTAATCCTGGGGGGTATCCTTATCCTGGGGGTGTCCTAATTCTGGGGGTGTTCTAATCCTGGGGGTGTCCTAATCCCAGGGGTGTCCTAATCCTGGAGGTCCTAAGCCTGGGGGGGTTGTCCTTATCCTGGGGGTGCCCTAATCCCGGGGGTGTCCTAATCCTGGGGGCTGTCCTAATCCTGGGGGTGTCCTAATCCTGAGGGTGTCCTTATCAAGGGGCTGTCCTAATTCTGGGGGTGTCCTAATCCTGGGGGGTGTCCTTATCCTGGGGGTGTCCTAATCCTGGGAGTGTCCTAATCCTGGGGGTGTCCTAATCCTGGAGGGTGTCCTTATTCTGGGGGTGTACTAATCCCAGGGGTGTCCTAATCCTGGGGGTGTCCTAATCCTGGGGGTGTCCTAATCCTGGGGGTGTCCTTATCAAGGGGCTGTCCTAATTCTGGGGGTGTCCTAATCCTGGGGGTGTCCTAATCCTGGGGGTGTCCTAATCCTGGGGGTCAGTGGGGCAGAGTACAGGGGGTCAGCGGGGCAGAGTACAGGGGGTCAGCGGGGCAGAGTACAGGGGGTCAGTGGGGCAGAGTACAGGGGGTCAGTGGGGCAGAGTACAGGGGGTCAGTGGGGCAGAGTACAGGGGGTCAGTGGGGCAGAGTACAGGGGGTCAGTGGGGCAGAGTACAGGGGGTCAGTAGAGATAAGGACAGGGATCTCCACCGGAGAGGACAAGCCTTACACTGTATGAACTGTGATATAAAGGGGAACTCTGCAGACTCTGATATAAAGGGGGAACTCTGCAGACTCTGATATAAAGGGGGAACTCTGCAGACTCTGATATAAGGGGGAACTCTGTGTTGGGTTATATTATCCTGACCTTCATATAAATGGAGAAATATATTTTTGTCTTTTCTTCTACACATTGCTGATCTCACTCCTTACATGTCTGTAGCTGAAATATTTATATTTTCACCGAAAATTGTCATTTTATGTACTTTTTTGAAGTGTCAGTAAATGTTATGTGTTGTGTCAGTAAATTTCCCCTCACAAGGTTGGCAACACTTCACCCCCCCCCCAAACTTCCCAGATCACACACCCCCAACACAGAGGGTGCCCTGCCAGGAGTGACCCTCACCCACCAAAGCGCCCTGTCCCCATGTTGGTAAGGACAACGCCCCCATCCTCACCACCCTGACCTGGGGGAGGGGGGATTATAGGGATCTGTTTACATCTCCTATATGAACATCGGAGTTATCAGAACGCATGTTCCAGAGTCTGTACTCCCAATCTGATGGATGGGGGGCGGTAAAATCTTCTACAAACTCTCATTTCCCAGCTCCAAACTGAAGCCATCATGATGGAGTCTTCTCCTCTATTTAAAGAGTCGGGGTTCTCCTTTATTCAAATGACTCCACTAGAGTCAGAGTTATATAATTATATGATTACATAGAAGGTGAGGTTGAAAAAAGACACAAGTCCATCAAGTCCAACCTATGTGTGTGATTATATGTCAGTATTACATTATATATCCCTGTATATTGCGGTCATTCAGGTGATTATCTAATGCCGCGTACACACGGTCGGACTTTTCAGCTACAAAAGTCCGACAGCCTGTCCGACAGACTTTCGGCGGACTTGCGGCGGACTTGCGGCGGACTTTCTAACGAACGGACTTGCCTACACACGACCACACAAAAGTCCGACGGATTCGTACGTGATGACGTACACCAGACTAAAATAAGGAAGTTCACAGCCAGTAGCCAATAGCTGCCCTAGCGTGGGTTTTTGTCCGTCGGACTAGCACACAGACGAGCGGATTTCGGGGTCCGTCGTAGTTACGAAGTAAAGATTTGAAGCATGTTTCAAATCTAAAGTACGTCGGATTTGAGGCTAAAAAAGTACGTTGAAAGTCCGGAGAAGCCCACACACGATCGGATTACCAGCCAGCTTTAGTCCGTCAGCGTCCGTTGGACTTTTGTAGACGAAAAGTCCGACCGTGTGTACGCGGCATAATGCCGCGTACACAGGAGCGGACTTTCCGGCATACTTGGTCCGGCGGACCAGAGTCCGCCGAACAATCCGACCATGTGTAGGCTCCGGCGGACTTTTCCGGCGGACTTTTTCCCAAAAGCCCGCCAGACCTAGATTTGAAACATGTTTTAAATCTTTCCGTTGGAAAGTCCTCTCGTCTGTGTGCTGGTCTGACGGAAAGTCCTCTCGTCTGTGTGCTGGTCCTATGGAAAGTCCTCTCGTCTGTGTGCTGGTCCTATGGAAAGTCCTCTCGTCTGTGTGCTGGTCCTACGGAAAGTCCGCTCGTCTGTGTGCTGGTCTGATGGAAAGTCCTCTCGTCTGTGTGCTGGTCTGATGGAAAGTCCTCTCGTCTGTGTGCTGGTCTGATGGAAAGTCCTCTCGTCTGTGTGCTGGTCCTATAGAAAGTCCTCTCGTCTGTGTGCTGGTCCTATAGAAAGTCCGCTCGTCTGTGTGCTGGTCCTATAGAAAGTCCTCTCGTCTGTGTGCTGGTCCTATAGAAAGTCCGCTCGTCTGTGTGCTGGTCCTATAGAAAGTCCGCTCGTCTGTGTGCTGGTCTGATGGAAAGTCCTCTCGTCTGTGTGCTGGTCCTATAGAAAGTCCGCTCGTCTGTGTGCTGGTCCTATAGAAAGTCCGCTCGTCTGTGTGCTGGTCCTATAGAAAGTCCTCTCGTCTGTGTGCTGGTCTGATGGAAAGTCCGCTCGTCTGTGTGCTGGTCCTATAGAAAGTCCGCTCGTCTGTGTGCTGGTCCTATAGAAAGTCCGCTCGTCTGTGTGCTGGTCCTATAGAAAGTCCGCTCGTCTGTGTGCTGGTCCTATAGAAAGTCCTCTCGTCTGTGTGCTGGTCTGATGGAAAGTCCGCTCGTCTGTGTGCTGGTCCTATGGAAAGTCCTCTCGTCTGTGTGCTGGTCCTATAGAAAGTCCTCTCGTCTGTGTGCTGGTCCTATGGAAAGTCCTCTCGTCTGTGTGCTGGTCCTATGGAAAGTCCTCTCGTCTGTGTGCTGGTCCTATGGAAAGTCCGCTCGTCTGTGTGCTGGTCCTATGGAAAGTCCTCTCGTCTGTGTGCTGGTCCGATGGAAAGTCCTCTCGTCTGTGTGCTGGTCCGATGGAAAGTCCTCTCGTCTGTGTGCTGGTCCTATAGAAAGTCCGCTCGTCTGTGTGCTGGTCCTATGGAAAGTCCTCTCGTCTGTGTGCTGGTCCTATGGAAAGTCCTCTCGTCTGTGTGCTGGTCCTATGGAAAGTCCTCTCGTCTGTGTGCTGGTCCTATAGAAAGTCCTCTCGTCTGTGTGCTGGTCCTATAGAAAGTCCTCTCGTCTGTGTGCTGGTCCTATGGAAAGTCCTCTCGTCTGTGTGCTGGTCCTATGGAAAGTCCTCTCGTCTGTGTGCTGGTCCTATGGAAAGTCCTCTCGTCTGTGTGCTGGTCCTATGGAAAGTCCTCTCGTCTGTGTGCTGGTCCTATGGAAAGTCCTCTCGTCTGTGTGCTGGTCCTATGGAAAGTCCTCTCGTCTGTGTGCTGGTCCTATGGAAAGTCCGCTCGTCTGTGTGCTGGTCCTATGGAAAGTCCTCTCGTCTGTGTGCTGGTCCTATAGAAAGTCCTCTCGTCTGTGTGCTGGTCCTATGGAAAGTCCGCTCGTCTGTGTGCTGGTCTGACGGAAAGTCCTCTCGTCTGTGTGCTGGTCCTATGGAAAGTCCTCTCGTCTGTGTGCTGGTCTGATGGAAAGTCCTCTCGTCTGTGTGCTGGTCTGACGGAAAGTCCTCTCGTCTGTGTGCTGGTCCGATGGAAAGTCCGCTCGTCTGTGTGCTGGTCCTACGGAAAGTCCTCTCGTCTGTGTGCTGGTCCGATGGAAAGTCCTCTCGTCTGTGTGCTGGTCCTATGGAAAGTCCTCTCGTCTGTGTGCTGGTCCTATGGAAAGTCCTCTCGTCTGTGTGCTGGTCTGATGGAAAGTCCTCTCGTCTGTGTGCTGGTCCGATGGAAAGTCCTCTCGTCTGTGTGCTGGTCTGATGGAAAGTCCGCTCGTCTGTGTGCTGGTCTGATGGAAAGTCCTCTCGTCTGTGTGCTGGTCCTATGGAAAGTCCTCTCGTCTGTGTGCTGGTCTGATGGAAAGTCCTCTCGTCTGTGTGCTGGTCTGATGGAAAGTCCTCTCGTCTGTGTGCTGGTCTGATGGAAAGTCCTCTCGTCTGTGTGCTGGTCTGATGGAAAGTCCTCTCGTCTGTGTGCTGGTCTGATGGAAAGTCCGCTCGTCTGTGTGCTGGTCTGATGGAAAGTCCTCTCGTCTGTGTGCTGGTCCTATGGAAAGTCCTCTCGTCTGTGTGCTGGTCTGACGGAAAGTCCTCTCGTCTGTGTGCTGGTCCTATGGAAAGTCCGCTCGTCTGTGTGCTGGTCCTATGGAAAGTCCTCTCGTCTGTGTGCTGGTCCTATGGAAAGTCCTCTCGTCTGTGTGCTGGTCTGATGGAAAGTCCTCTCGTCTGTGTGCTGGTCTGATGGAAAGTCCTCTCGTCTGTGTGCTGGTCTGATGGAAAGTCCTCTCGTCTGTGTGCTGGTCCTATGGAAAGTCCGCTCGTCTGTGTGCTGGTCCTATGGAAAGTCCGCTCGTCTGTGTGCTGGTCCGATGGAAAGTCCTCTCGTCTGTGTGCTGGTCCTACGGAAAGTCCTCTCGTCTGTGTGCTGGTCTGACGGAAAGTCCTCTCGTCTGTGTGCTGGTCCTATGGAAAGTCCTCTCGTCTGTGTGCTGGTCTGATGGAAAGTCCTCTCGTCTGTGTGCTGGTCTGACGGAAAGTCCGCTCGTCTGTGTGCTGGTCTGATGGAAAGTCCGCTCGTCTGTGTGCTGGTCCGACGGAAAGTCCACTCGTCTGTGTGCTGGTCCTATGGAAAGTCCTCTCGTCTGTGTGCTGGTCCTATAGAAAGTCCTCTCGTCTGTGTGCTGGTCCTATAGAAAGTCCACTCGTCTGTGTGCTGGTCCTATGGAAAGTCCTCTCGTCTGTGTGCTGGTCTGATGGAAAGTCCGCTCGTCTGTGTGCTGGTCTGATGGAAAGTCCTCTCGTCTGTGTGCTGGTCCTATGGAAAGTCCTCTCGTCTGTGTGCTGGTCTGATGGAAAGTCCTCTCGTCTGTGTGCTGGTCCTATAGAAAGTCCGCTCGTCTGTGTGCTGGTCTGATGGAAAGTCCTCTCGTCTGTGTGCTGGTCCTATGGAAAGTCCTCTCGTCTGTGTGCTGGTCCGACGGAAAGTCCGCTCGTCTGTGTGCTGGTCCTATGGAAAGTCCTCTCGTCTGTGTGCTGGTCCTATGGAAAGTCCGCTCGTCTGTGTGCTGGTCTGATGGAAAATCCGCTCGTCTGTGTGCTGGTCCTATGGAAAGTCCTCTCGTCTGTGTGCTGGTCCTATGGAAAATCCGCTCGTCTGTGTGCTGGTCCTATGGAAAGTCCTCTCGTCTGTGTGCTGGTCCGACGGAAAATCCGCTCGTCTGTGTGCTGGTCCTATGGAAAATCCGCTCGTCTGTGTGCTGGTCCTATGGAAAGTCCGCTCGTCTGTGTGCTGGTCCGACGGACCAGATACGACGCCAGGCAGGGTATTGCATTTCACGCTCGCTGTAATAGGAAAAACAAATTTTCCTATTGCGGCGAGCGCGGGTCATACCAGGCCCTTAGGTCTGGTATGGATTATAAAGGGAAACCCACTACGCCGAAAAAATGGCGTGGGGTCCCCCCTAAAATCCATACCAGACCCCGATCCGAGCACGGTACCAGGCCGCATGCCCTCAACATGGGGGGGTGGGTGCTTTGGGGGAGGGGGGGCCCCGCAGCCCCCCCACCCTATGTGAATGAGTATGGGGTACATGGTACCCCTACCCAATCACCTAGGGAAAAAGTGTCAATAATAAAACACACTACACAGGTTTTTAAAATAACTTATTAAACAGCTCCAGGGGGGTCTTCCTCCGGCTTCGGGGGTCTTCTTCTGGCTTCAGGGGTCCCTCTTCTCCTGGCGTCCGGTTGGTTCTTCTCCGCTCTCTCCGGCCTCTTCTCCCGGTGTTCCAGTTCTTCGGCCGGCTCCTCCTCTGTCTTCAGACCGCTCTCTTGCCAGCGGAGTTCTGGACTTCTGGGCTTCTTGTCTTCTTCCCTCTTTTCTTCTCCAAATGTTGACCACGCCCCCTAAAACATCACAGTCCCAGCATGCCCAGGGTCTGTGACATCATAAGGGGACGGGGTCTCCGCCTATATAAGTCACAACGGAGGCCTCAGAGAGCAGTCCAGCCAGAGAGAGCGTCGTGTCAACATCTGGAGAAGAGAAGAGGGAAGAAGACAGCGGAGGAGCCGGCCGAAGAACTTGAACACTGGGAGAAGAGGCCGGAGAGAGCGGAGAAGAACCACCCAGGAGAAGAGGAACCGGAGGGACCCCCGAAGCCAGAAGAAGACCCCCGAAGCCGGAGGAAGACCCCCCCCGGAGCTGTTTAATAAATTATTTTAAAAACCTCTGTAGTGTGTTATTATTGACACTTTTTCCCTAGGTGATTGGGTAGGGGTACCATGTACCCCATACTCATTCACATAGGGTGGGGGGCCGGTATCTGGGGGCCCTCTTATTATAGGGGGCTCCCGGATTCCGAAAAGCCCCCCCACCCGCAGACCCCAACAACCAACGGCCAGGGTTGTTGGGAAGAGGCCCTTGTCCTCATCAACATCGGGGGGTGGGTGCTTTGGGGTGGGGGGGCCCTGCAGGGCGCCCCCTCCCCAAAAGCACCCACCCCCCCATGTTGAGGGCATGCGGTCTGGTACGGTTCAGGAGGGGGGTGGGCGCTCGCTCATCCCCACCCCCTTTCCTGACCGGCCAGGCTGCGTGCTCGGATCAGGGCCTGGTATGGATTTTAGGGGGGACCCACGCCGTTTTTTCGGCGTAGGGGGTTTCCCTTAATAATCCATACCAGACCTAAGGGCCTGGTATGATCCGCGACGGGGCTCGCAAGGTGTCAATCTCGCCGGTAAAAGCTGCAAGATTGACTCCCTTTTCTAGCCCTGTCGTACCGAGTCACGTTCAAAATGAACGGACTTGTCCATGTGTGGGCAAGTCCGTTCATTCTGAAAGTCCGCCGTAACTCTGGCCAAAGTCCGTCAGAAAGACGGGCGGACTTAGCCCGCCGGAAAGTCCGGTCGTGTGTGGGCAAGTCCGTCCGGTTTAAAGTCCGGCGCACCTGGTGGACAAAGTCCGTCGGAAAGTGTGCCGGACCAAGTATGCCAGAAAGTCCAAACGTGTGTACGCGGCATGAGAGTTATGATTATTATAATGCCGCGTACACACGGTCGGACTTTTCGTCTACAAAAGTCAGACAGCCTGTCCGACAGACTTCCGGCAGACTTTCGGCGGACTTGCGGCGGACTTGCGGCATACTTTCTAACGAACGGACTTGCCTACACACGACCACACAAAAGTCCGACGGATTCGTACGTGATGACGTACACCAGACTAAAATAAGGAAGTTCATAGCCAGTAGCCAATAGGTGCCCTAGCGTGGCTTTTTGTCCGTCGGACTAGCACACAGACGAGCGGATTTCGGGGTCCGTCGTAGTTACGAAGTAAAGATTTGAAGCATGTTTCAAATCTAAAGTACGTCGGATTTGAGGCTAAAAAAGTACGTTGAAAGTCCGGAGAAGCCCACACACGATCGGATTACCAGCCAGCTTTAGTCCGTCAGCGTCCGTTGGACTTTTGTAGACGAAAAGTACGACCGTGTGTACGCGGCATTATTCTTGACAGATTTGTTCGATGTTGAAGTTTCGTACATCTGACTTCATTCTTTGTTTCTTTTCCAGGTTCTTAAGATTGGAGACAACAGAAACCATGCAGAGCATCAAGTGTGTGGTAGTTGGGGAAGAAGCAGTAGGGAAAACTTGCCTCCTCGTTTGTTACACAACCAATACCTTCCCCGAGGAGTACACCCCCACAGTGGTTGAAAACTACAATGCCCAGATTACAGTGGATGGAAAAACCGTGAGGCTGAACATGTGGGACACAGCTGGCCATGAGGAGTATAACCCTCTAAGAGCATTCATTTACCCCGAGACCAACGTTGCCATCATCTGCTTCGACATTTCCAGTCCGTCATCATACGAGAGAGTGCAGCACAACTGGTATCCTGAAGTGCGCCACCATTGTCCTAATGTTCCCATCCTCCTGGTGGGCACCAAGAAGGATCTAAGAACCAACCTGGATGTCATCAACAGGCTGAATAAGCAGAACCAGCTACCGATCACCTACCAACAAGGGGTCAGCTTGTCCCAGCAAATTCATGCGGTGAAGTACGTGGAGTGCTCAGCGCTGCTCCAAGAAGGCGTTCAAGAAGTTTTCTCAGAGTCAGTGAGAGCCGTTCTCAACCAACTAAAAGAGAAGGATCCATGCATCTTACTGTGAAAAGAAGATGCCACCAAGATGATGATCTCACCGGGACCTCTCTATGTTTATATCAGATCATGTGTCTTTGTTCTGAAGCACCACAACCTACGTAGACCTCAAGGACCGAAAATTACAGACTCTTCCATGTGTTCCTTATGTAAAATGTCCATTAGACCAAAGAAGCCCCAGATGGAGATGAATATTTCCGACCTCCAGCAATCTCTTCAATAGGTTTGTCTGTTCCGGTGTTGGGCACAATGTATACAGTATATGGCTTCTGGCCAGAATATATAACCATCATCAGATTTCAGAGTGTTAACCCTTGTCTGGCCACACTCTCGCCACCGCTTTAAGGAGTCCATTGTTTCTAGATTTGACTCACTGTTTTAATGGATATCCCCCCTTTAACAAGTGCGCCAACATCTTCAAGGGCCCCAACTAAGCCGGCAGAAGACTAACCTTAAAGGAGCTGCTATTGAGCACAATTTACAGCTTATTCATATTTCTCTGTTTCCAGAAGGCTGTGAGAATATAACGTATGTCTATAATCCTCCATGTTGTTCTTCCTTTCCATTTTAGCTTTATTTTCGAACATCCCATAATAGTTGTTTGCCGAGAATCATTACTGCTGAATATGTGATTAGCTCATTACTCCTCAGAAGTGAAGATACGGTCGCACCTTATGAACTTTGATCCCATTGCCACATCTTCCTCAAACCGCTCGCTTGGCAAGGTTTGGTTATTTGGTTATGGGATGACATTATTTTTAGCTGTTGTATTCTGATTGGTTGAACTATGATGAGACCATACACTCAGAGTGATGAACTACATTTGTCTTGGTGTGGTCATTACTCCCAGATGAATCTGAAAGGATTCTGGTAACACCGCGATCGATTGTGACTGACTGCGGTGTTCTAATAATCTTGCCACCCTGAATACAGACATTTGTGGTCTCTCAGTTTCTAGGCCTAGCTTCCTCACCACAAGTGTCCTCATCGGCATTGGTGCCATTCTGTTGTTGGCCTCTGCTGCTCATTTATTGAGGAAAACTTCAGCTTATTCAGGTTTGGTTAGAACTTAAGGTAGCACTCTAACCATCTCAAGTGAAGCCTTACTATAGTGTAAGCTATGAGGAAGTCCTTGTTGTTATACTCTGCTTGTCTGAACATTACTTGATAATATACTTTGTTACTTTGCCACAACGTCTCGAGTCTCATTTCTGGGTGGTCCTAATGTATTATCACCAATCATGAATCTCTACCTATTGACGTACATACCCGAGGTGTCAGTGGTGCTGAGGTCTTTCCCAAGGTCAAGGTAAGAACAGAGGACCCAACATAACCAGAGGCTCCTGCGGGAGTTAGAGCTACAATGATATGCAGCCAAGCTTGATATGCTCCCCCTTGGGTTTCTGAAGAACTTTACTATTGCACCATTTCTGGTCCATATTGCCCTCACTGAGAAGTTCTTCACATCCACCGACTCCCTTTGAATTATTATGTACGGCAAAGGGTCTTGTTTGACACACTTCATAAATATTATTAGTTATGTGCCTTCACTCCGGGTCCGATTCCTAGGGACTTGATGAATGGGAGATCCAAAGAAGACTCGGCTTTGTGTTAGTCTGGTGAGAACCTCCATTGTCAACCCCACAGCTATAGTCAATGTTTCCAACCATCTAGTACTCGGCCTCCCTCTTCACTGGTTCCTTCCATCTTCCCAAACACTATTTCCTTCTCCAGTGATCTCTTCTGACCAGAATAGGACAGTTATAACTTCATCATTTCATCAGTCTGTTTGATCTCTTCCAAAATCGATCTGTTACTTCTATGGGCAATACCCGGCACTCATCAAATCCTTCTCCAGCACCAATGATGGAATGATTCGATCTTCTTTCCATGCTCTTTCCTTATAGTCCGGCTTTCACATCCATAACTGACACCTGAGAAATATGAGTGTTCAGGTAGGTGGCCTGCTGTGTATTTAGTTTGCACTCGGCTGCCCAGATCAGGGGAAAGGGGTTCAAGTTTTGCTGCCTTTTTCCCGATCTGTGGGCGGGGCTTTCATTGGGGTCCAGCCTCCCGTCTTCTATGAAAAGGAAGAGGTCAGGACCCTGGGGGGCTCCGGGGTATGCTTGGGGAAAAACATTGATTCTCCCAATCCTATCCCTGGTTCATCCACCCCAATCCCATCCTGGCTCCATTCACCACTCCGATCCCATCCCGGCTCCATCCACCACTCCTATCCCATCCCGGCTCCATCCACCACACGGATCCCATCCCGGCTCCATCCACCACTCCTATCCCATCCCGGCTCCATCCACCACCCCGATGCCATCCCTGCTCCATCCACCACTCCTATCCCATCCTGGCTCCATCCACCACTCCTATCCCATCCCGGCTCCATCCACCACTCCTATCCCATCCCGGGTTCCATCCACCACACGGATCCCATCCCGGCTCCATCCACCACTCCGATCCCATCCCTGCTCCATCCACCACTCCTATCCCATCCTGGCTCCATCCACCCCAATCCCATCCCGGCTCCATCCACCACTACGATACCATCCTGGCTCCATCCACCACTACGATCCCATCACGACTCCATCCACCAACCTAATCCCATCCCGGCTCCATCCACCAACCTAATCCCATCCCGGCTCCATCCACCACCCGGATCCCATCCCGGTTCCATCCACCAACCTAATCCCATCCCGGATCCATCCACCAACCTAATCCCATCCCGGCTCCATCCACCACCCGGATCCCATCCCGGCTCCATCCACCACCCGGATCCCATCCCGGTTCCATCTACCAACCTAATCCCATCCCGGCTCCATCCACCAACCTAATCCCATCCCAGCTCCATCCACCACTCCGATCCCATCACGGCTCCATCCACCAACCTAATCCCATCCCGGCTCCATCCACCACCCGGATCCCATCCCGGCTCCATCCACCACCCGGATCCCATCCCGGTTCCATCCACCAACCTAATCCCATCCCGGCTCCATCCACCAACCTAATCCCATCCCAGCTCCATCCACCACTCCGATCCCATCACGGCTCCATCCACCAACCTAATCCCATCCCGGCTCCATCCACCAACCTAATCCCATCCCGGCTCCATCCACCACTCCGATCCCATCACGGCTCCATCCACCAACCTAATCCCATCCCGGCTCCATCCACCACCCGGATCCCATCCCGGCTCCATCCACCACTCCTATCCAATCCCGGCTCCATCCACCACCCGGATCCCATCCCGGTTCCATCCACCAACCTAATCCCATCCTGGCTCCATCCACCAACCTAATCCCATCCCAGCTCCATTCACCACTCTGATCCCATCACGGCTCCATCAACCAACCTAATCCCATCCCAGCTCTATCCACCACCCGGATCCCATCCCGGCTCCATCCACCACTCCTATCCCATCCCGGCTCCATCCACCACCCTGATCCCATCCCAGCTCCATCCACCACTCCTATTCCATCCCGGCTCCATCCACCACCCTGATCCCATCCCGGCTCCATCCACCACCCTGACCCCATCCCGGCTCCATCCACCAACCTAATCCCATCCTGGCTCCATCCACCACCCGGATCCCATCTTGGCTCTATCCACCACTCCGATCCCATCCCGGCTCCATCCACCACTCCGATCCCATCCCTGGTCTATCCACTACTCAGATCCCATCCCGGCTCCATCCACCACCCCGATCCCATCCCGGCTCCATCCACCAACCTAATCCCATCCCGGCTCCATCCACCAACCTAATCCCATCCTGGCTCCATCCACCACCCAGATCCCATCCCAGGTCCATCCACCACCCCAATCCCATCCCGACCCCATCCACCACTCCGATCCCATCCCGGCTCCATCCACCAACCTAATCCCATCCCGACTCAATCCACCACCCAGATCTCATCCCGGGTCCATCCACCAACCTAATCCCATCCCGGCTCCATCCACCACCCCAATCCCATCCTGGCTTCATCCACCGCCCGGATCCCATCCCGGCTCCATCCACCACTCCTATCCCATCCTGGCTCCATCCACCACACGGATCCCATCCCGGCTCCATCCACCACCCCAATCCCATCCTGGCTCCATCCACCACCCGGATCCCATCCCAGCTCTATACACCACCCCAATCCCATCCTGGCTCCATCCACCACTCCGATCCTATCCCGGCTCCATCCACCACCCTGATCCCATACCGGCTCCATCCACCACCCCGATCTCATCTCGGCTCCATCCACCACTCCGATCCCATCCCGGCTCCATCCACCACCCCGATCCCATCCCGGCTCCATCCACCTCCCCGATCCCATCCCGGCTCCATCCACCACTCAGATTCCATCCCGGCTCCATCCACCACCCCGATCCCATCCCGGCTCCATCCACCACTCCGATCCCATCCCGGCTCCATCCACCACCTCAATCCAATCCCGGCTCCATCCACCACCCCAATCCCATCCCGTCTCCATCCACCACTCTGATCCAATCCCTGGTCCATTCACTACTCAGATCTCATCCCGGCTCCATCCACCACCCCGATCCCATCCCGGCTCCATCCACTACTCCGATCCCATCCCGGCTCCATCCACCACTCTGATCCCATCTCACCTCCATCCACCACTCCGATCCCATCCCGGCTCCATCCACCACCCCAATCCCATCCCGGCTCCATCCACTACTCCGATCCCATCCAGGCTCCATCCACCACTCTCATCCCATCTCACTTCCATCCACCACCCCGATCCCATCCCGGCTCCATCCACCACTCCGATCCCATCCTGGCTCCATCCACCACTCTCATCCCATCTCATTTCCATCCACCACCCCGATCCCATCCCGGCTCTATCCACCACCCCGATCCCACCCCCGGCTCCATCCACCACCCCGATCCCATCCCGGCTCCATCCACCACCCCAATCCCATCCTGGCTCCATCCACCACTCCGATCCCATCCCTGGTTCATCCACTACTCAGATCCCATCCCGGCTCCATCCACCACTCTGATCCCATCTCACCTCCATCCACCACTCCGATCCCATCCCGGCTCCATCAATCACTCCGATCCCATCCCGGCTCCATCCACCACCTCAATCCCATCCCGACTCCATCCACCACTCAGATCCCATCCTGGCTCCATCCACCACCCTGATCCCATCCCGGCTCCATCCACCACTCCAATCCCATCCCGGCTCCATCCACCACCCCAATCCCATCCTGGCTCCATCCACCACCCGGACCCCATCCCAGCTCCATCCACCACCCCGATCCCATCCCGGCTCCATCCACCACTCCGATCCCATACCGGCTTCATCCACCACCCCATACCAACCCGGCTCCATCCACCACCCCAATCCCATCCTGGCTCCATCCACCACCCCGATCCCATCCCGGCTCCATCCACCACTCAGATTCCATCCCGCCCCCATCCACCACTCCGATCCCATCCCGGCTCTATCCACCACTCCGATCCCATCCTGGCTCCATCCACTACTCCGATCCCATCACGGCTCCATCCACCACCCTAATCCCATCCCGGCTCCATCCACCAACCTAATCCCTTCCCGGCTCCATCCACCACTCCGATCCCATCCCGGCTCCATCCACCACCCCAATCCCATCCCGGCTCCATCCACTACTCCGATCCCATCCTGACCCCATCCACCACCCCGATCCCATCCCGGCTCCATCCACCACTCTGATCCCATCTCTGGTCCATCCACTACTCAGATCCCATCCTGGCTCCATCCACCACCCCGATCCCATCCCGGCTCAATCCACTACTCCGATCCTATCCCGGCTCCATCCACCACTCTGATCCCATCTCACCTCCATCCACCACTCCGATCCCATCCTGGCTCCATCAATCACTCCGATCCCATCCCGGCTCCATCCACCACCCCAATCCCATCCCGGCTCCATCCACTACTCCGATCCCATCCTGGCTCCATCTACCACCCCAATCCCATCCTGGCTCCATCCACCACCCGGACCCCATCTAAGCTCCATCCACCACCCCGATCCCATCCCGGCTCCATCCACCACTCCGATCCCATACCGGCTTCATCCACCACCCCATACCAACCCGGCTCCATCCACCACCCCAATCCCATCCTGGCTCCATCCACCACCCCGATCCCATCCCGGCTCCATCCACCACTCAGATTCCATCCCGCCCCCATCCACCACTCCGATCCCATCCCGGCTCTATCCACCACTCCGATCCCATTCTGGCTCCATCCACTACTCCGATCCCATCACGGCTCCATCCACCACCCTAATCCCATCCCGGCTCCATCCACCAACCTAATCCCATCCCGGCTCCATCCACCACTCCGATCCCATCCCGGCTTCATTCACCACCCCAATCCCATCCCGGCTCCATCCACTACTCCGATCCCATCCTGACCCCATCCACCACCCCGATCCCATCCCGGCTCCATCCACCACTCTGATCCCATCTCTGGTCCATCCACTACTCAGATCCCATCCTGGCTCCATCCACCACCCCGATCCCATCCCGGCTCAATCCACTACTCCGATCCTATCCTGGCTCCATCCACCACTCTGATCCCATCTCACCTCCATCCACCACTCCGATCCTATCCTTGCTCCATCAATCACTCCGATCCCATCCCGGCTCCATCCACCAACCTAATCCCATCCCGGCTCCATCCACCACCCTGATTCCATCCCGGCTCCATCCACCAACCTAATCCCATCCCAGCTCCATCCACCACCCGGATCCCATCCTTGCTCCATCCACCACTCCTATCCCATCCCGGCTCCATCCACCACCCTGATCCCATCCCGGCTGCATCCACCACTCCTATCCCATCCCGGCTCCATCCACCACCCTGATCCCATCCCGGCTCCATCCACCACTCCCATCTCATCCCGGCTCTATCCACTACTCCAATCCCATCCCGGCTCCATACACCACCCTGATCCCATCCCGGCTCGATCCACCAACCTAATCCCATCCTGACTCCATCCACCACCCGGATCCCATCCCGGCTCCATCCACCACTCCGATCCCATCCCGGCTTCATCCACCACCCTGATCCCATCCCGGCTCCATCCACCACCCCAATCCCATCCGGGCTCTATCCACCACCCCAA
The DNA here is from genome assembly GCA_037952835.1 of Lithobates septentrionalis. NCBI lineage: Eukaryota > Metazoa > Chordata > Amphibia > Anura > Ranidae > Lithobates > Lithobates septentrionalis. The sequence goes on along the minus strand of JBBDGP010004903.1, from coordinate 76,126 downwards.
TCCCATCCCGGCTCCATCCACCACTCCGATCCCATCCCTGGTCCATCCACTACTCAGAACCCATGACGGCTCCATCCACCACCCCAATCCCATCCCGGCTCCATCCACCACTCCGATCCCATCCCTGGTTCATCCACTACTCAGATCCCATCCCGGCTCCATCCACCACCCCGATCCCATCCCGGCTCCATCCACCACTCCGATCCCATCCCGGCTCCATCCACCACCCCAATCCCATCCCGGCTCCATCCACCACTCCGATCCCATCCCTGGTTCATCCACTACTCAGATCCCATCCCGGCTCCATCCACCACCCCGATCCCATCCTGGCTCCATCCACCACTCCGATCCCATCCCTGGTTCATCCACTACTCAGATCCCATCCCGGCTCCATCCACCACTCTGATCCCATCTCACCTCCATCCACCACTCCGATCCCATCCCGGCTCCATCAATCACTCCGATCCCATCACGGCTCCATCCACCACCCCAATCCCATCCCGGCTCCATCCACCACTCAGATCCCATCCTGGCTCCATCCACCACCCTGATCCCATCCCGGCTCCATCCACCACTCCGATCCCATCCCGGCTCCATCCACCACCCCAATCCCATCCTTGCTCCATCCACCACCCGGACCCCATCCCAGCTCCATCCACCACCCCGATCCCATCCCGGCTCCATCCACCACTCCGATCCCATACCGGCTTCATCCACCACCCCATACAAATCTGGCTCCATCCATCACCTAGATCCCAACCCGGCTCCATCCACCACTCAGATTCCATCCCACCCTCATCCACCACTCCGATCCCATCCCGGCTCCATCCACCACTCCGATCCCATCCTGGCTCCATCCACCACTCCGATCCCATCCCGACTCCATCCACCACCATCATTCTGATCCCATCCCGACCCCATCCACCACCCCGATCCCATCCTGGCTCCATCCACCACCTGGATCCCATCCCGGCTCCATCCACCACTCCGATCCCATCCCGGCCCCATCCACCACTCCAATCCCATCCCAGCTCCATCCACCACTCTCATCCCATCCCAGCTCCATCCACCACTCCGATCCCATCCCGGCTCAATCCACCACTCTCATCCCATCCCGGCTCCATCCACCACTCTGATCCTATCTCGGGTCCATCCACCACCCCGATCCCATCCCAGCTCCATCCAATACCCTAATCCCATCCCGGCTCCATCCACCACCCCGATCCCATCCCGACTTCATCTCCCACTCCGATCCCATCCCGGCTCCATCCACCACTCCGATCCCATCCCGGCTCCATCCACCACTCCGATCCCATCCCGGCTCCATCCACCACTCCGATCCCATTCCGACCCCCACCGACCACTCTGATCTCATCCCGGCTCCATCCACAACTCTGATCCCATCCTGACCCTATCCCCCACTCCGATCCCATCCCGGCTCCATCCAACACTTCGATCCCATCCCGCCCCCTTTCACCACCCCAATCCCATCCCGGCTCCATCCACCACTCTGATCCCATCCCGGCTCCATCCACCACTCCGATCCCATCCCGGCTCCATCCACCACCCCGATCCCATCCCGGCTCCATCCACCACTCCGATCCCATCCCGACCCCCACCGACCACTCTGATCCCATCCCGGCTCCATCCACAACTCTGATCCCATCCTGACCCTATCCCCCACTCCGATCCCATCCCGGCTCCATCCAACACTTCGATCCCATCCCGCCCCCTTTCACCACCCCAATCCCATCCCGGCTCCATCCACCACTCTAATCCCATCCCAGCTCCATCCACCACCCCGATCCCATCCCGGCTCCATCCACCACTCCGATCCCATCCCGACCCCCACCGACCACTCTGATCCCATCCCGGCTCCATCCACAACTCTGATCCCATCCTGACCCTATCCCCCACTCCGATCCCATCCCGGCTCCATCCAACACTTCGATCCCATCCCGCCCCCTTTCACCACCCCAATCCCATCCCGTCTCCATCCACCACTCCGATCCCATCCCGGCTCCATCCACCACTCTGATCCCATCCCGGCTCCATCCACCACTCCGATCCCATCCCGGCTCCATCCACCACTCAGATCCCATCCCGGCTCCATCCACCACTCAGATCCCATCCCGCCCCCTTTCACCACCCCAATCCCATCCCGGCTCCATCCAATACCCTAATCCTATCCCGGCTCCATCCACCACCCCGATCCCATCCCAACCCCATCCCCCACTCCAATCCTATCCCGGCTCCATCCACCACCCCGATCCCATCCCAACCCCATCCCCCACTCCAATCCTATCCCGGCTCCATCCATCACCCGATCCCATCCCAGGTCCATCCACCACTCCAATCCCATCCCGGCTCCATCCACCACCCCGATCCCATCCCAGCTCCATCCACCACTCTGATCCCATCCCGGCTCCATCCACCACCCCGATCCCATCCCAGCTCCATCCCCCACTCCGATCCCATCCCGGCTCCATCCACCACTCCGATCCCATCCCGGCTCCATCCACCACTCCGATCCCATCCCGGCTCCATCCACCACTCCGATCCCATCCCGACCCCCACCGACCACTCTGATCCCATCCCGGCTCCATCCACAACTCTGATCCCATCCTGACCCTATCCCCCACTCCGATCCCATCCCGGCTCCATCCAACACTTCGATCCCATCCCGCCCCCTTTCACCACCCCAATCCCATCCCGGCTCCATCCACCACTCTAATCCCATCCCAGCTCCATCCACCACCCCGATCCCATCCCGGCTCCATCCACCACTCCGATCCCATCCCGACCCCCACCGACCACTCTGATCCCATCCCGGCTCCATCCACAACTCTGATCCCATCCTGACCCTATCCCCCACTCCGATCCCATCCCGGCTCCATCCAACACTTCGATCCCATCCCGCCCCTTTTCACCACCCCAATCCCATCCCGTCTCCATCCACCACTCCGATCCCATCCCGGCTCCATCCACCACTCTGATCCCATCCCGGCTCCATCCACCACTCCGATCCCATCCCGGCTCCATCCACCACTCAGATCCCATCCCGGCTCCATCCACCACTCAGATCCCATCCCGCCCCCTTTCACCACCCCAATCCCATCCCGGCTCCATCCAATACCCTAATCCTATCCCGGCTCCATCCACCACCCCGATCCCATCCCAACCCCATCCCCCACTCCAATCCTATCCCGGCTCCATCCACCACCCCGATCCCATCCCAACCCCATCCCCCACTCCAATCCTATCCCGGCTCCATCCATCACCCGATCCCATCCCAGGTCCATCCACCACTCCAATCCCATCCCGGCTCCATCCACCACCCCGATCCCATCCCAGCTCCATCCACCACTCTGATCCCATCCCGGCTCCATCCACCACCCCGATCCCATCCCAGCTCCATCCCCCACTCCGATCCCATCCCGGCTCCATCCACCACTCCGATCCCATCCCGGCTCCATCCACCACTCCGATCCCATCCCGGCTCCATCCACCACTCCGATCCCATCCCGACCCCCACCGACCACTCTGATCCCATCCCGGCTCCATCCACAACTCTGATCCCATCCTGACCCTATCCCCCACTCCGATCCCATCCCGGCTCCATCCAACACTTCGATCCCATCCCGCCCCCTTTCACCACCCCAATCCCATCCCGGCTCCATCCACCACTCTAATCCCATCCCAGCTCCATCCACCACCCCGATCCCATCCCGGCTCCATCCACCACTCCGATCCCATCCCGACCCCCACCGACCACTCTGATCCCATCCCGGCTCCATCCACAACTCTGATCCCATCCTGACCCTATCCCCCACTCCGATCCCATCCCGGCTCCATCCAACACTTCGATCCCATCCCGCCCCCTTTCACCACCCCAATCCCATCCCGTCTCCATCCACCACTCCGATCCCATCCCGGCTCCATCCACCACTCTGATCCCATCCCGGCTCCATCCACCACTCCGATCCCATCCCGGCTCCATCCACCACTCAGATCCCATCCCGGCTCCATCCACCACTCAGATCCCATCCCGCCCCCTTTCACCACCCCAATCCCATCCCGGCTCCATCCAATACCCTAATCCTATCCCGGCTCCATCCACCACCCCGATCCCATCCCAACCCCATCCCCCACTCCAATCCTATCCCGGCTCCATCCACCACCCCGATCCCATCCCAACCCCATCCCCCACTCCAATCCTATCCCGGCTCCATCCATCACCCGATCCCATCCCAGGTCCATCCACCACTCCAATCCCATCCCGGCTCCATCCACCACCCCGATCCCATCCCAGCTCCATCCACCACTCTGATCCCATCCCGGCTCCATCCACCACCCCGATCCCATCCCAGCTCCATCCCCCACTCCGATCCCATCCCGGCTCCATCCACCACTCCGATCCCATCCCGGCTCCATCCACCACTCCGATCCCATCCCGGCTCCATCCACCACTCCGATCCCATCCCGACCCCCACCGACCACTCTGATCCCATCCCGGCTCCATCCACAACTCTGATCCCATCCTGACCCTATCCCCCACTCCGATCCCATCCCGGCTCCATCCAACACTTCGATCCCATCCCGCCCCCTTTCACCACCCCAATCCCATCCCGGCTCCATCCACCACTCTAATCCCATCCCAGCTCCATCCACCACCCCGATCCCATCCCGGCTCCATCCACCACTCCGATCCCATCCCGACCCCCACCGACCACTCTGATCCCATCCCGGCTCCATCCACAACTCTGATCCCATCCTGACCCTATCCCCCACTCCGATCCCATCCCGGCTCCATCCAACACTTCGATCCCATCCCGCCCCTTTTCACCACCCCAATCCCATCCCGTCTCCATCCACCACTCCGATCCCATCCCGGCTCCATCCACCACTCTGATCCCATCCCGGCTCCATCCACCACTCCGATCCCATCCCGGCTCCATCCACCACTCAGATCCCATCCCGGCTCCATCCACCACTCAGATCCCATCCCGCCCCCTTTCACCACCCCAATCCCATCCCGGCTCCATCCAATACCCTAATCCTATCCCGGCTCCATCCACCACCCCGATCCCATCCCAACCCCATCCCCCACTCCAATCCTATCCCGGCTCCATCCACCACCCCGATCCCATCCCAACCCCATCCCCCACTCCAATCCTATCCCGGCTCCATCCATCACCCGATCCCATCCCAGGTCCATCCACCACTCCAATCCCATCCCGGCTCCATCCACCACCCCGATCCCATCCCAGCTCCATCCACCACTCTGATCCCATCCCGGCTCCATCCACCACCCCGATCCCATCCCAGCTCCATCCCCCACTCCGATCCCATCCCGGCTCCATCCACCACTCCGATCCCATCCCGGCTCCATCCACCACTCCGATCCCATCCCGGCTCCATCCACCACTCCGATCCCATCCCGACCCCCACCGACCACTCTGATCCCATCCCGGCTCCATCCACAACTCTGATCCCATCCTGACCCTATCCCCCACTCCGATCCCATCCCGGCTCCATCCAACACTTCGATCCCATCCCGCCCCCTTTCACCACCCCAATCCCATCCCGGCTCCATCCACCACTCAGATCCCATCCCGGCTCCATCCACCACTCAGATCCCATCCCGCCCCCTTTCACCACCCCAATCCCATCCCGGCTCCATCCAATACATTAATCCTATCCCGGCTCCATCCACCACCCCGATCCCATCCCAACCCCATCCCCCACTCCAATCCTATCCCGGCTCCATCCACCACCCCGATCCCATCCCAACCCCATCCCCCACTCCAATCCTATCCCGGCTCCATCCACCACCCCGATCCCATCCCAACCCAACCCCATCCCCCACTTCAATCCTATCCCGGCTCCATCCACCACCCCGATCCCATCCCAACCCCATCCCCCACTCCAATCCTATCCCGGCTCCATCCACTACCCGATCCCATCCCAGCTCCATCCACCACTCTGATCCCATCCCGGCTCCATCCCCCACTCCGATCCCATCCCGGCTACATTCATCAACTAATCCCATTTCTATGTGCAGTGCCCTCCTGGATTGTGTACAATGCTTCTCTTTGTGCAGCGCCCTCCTGGATTGTGCAGAATGCTTCTCTATGTGCAGCGCCCTCCTGGATTGTGTACAATGCTTCTCTTTGTGCAGCACCCTCCTGGATTTTGTACAATGCTTCACTTTGTGCAGCGCCCTCCTGGATTGTGTACAATGCTTCTCTTTGTGCAGCGCCCTCCTGGATTTTGTACAATGCTTCACTTTGTGCAGCGCCCTCCTGGATTTTGTACAATGCTTCTCGTTGTGCAGTGCCCTCCTCGATTTTGTACAATGCGTCTCTATCTGCAGCGCCCTCCTGGATTGTGTACAATGCTTCTCTATGTGCAGCGCCCTCCTGGATTATGTAAAATGCTTCTCTTTGTGCAGCGCCCTCCTGGATTATGTAAAATGCTTCTCTTTGTGCAGCGCCCTCCTGGATTTTGTACAATGCTTCACTTTGTGCAGTGCCCTCCTGGATTTTGTACAATGCCTCTCTTTGTGCAGTGCCCTCCTCGATTTTGTACAATGCGTCTCTATCTGCAGCGCCCTCCTGGATTGTGCAGAATGCGTCTCTATCTGCAGCGCCCTCCTGGATTGTGCATAATTCTTCTCTATGTGCAGCGCCCTCCTGGATTATGTAAAATGCTTCTCTTTGTGCAGCGCCCTCCTGGATTATGTAAAATGCTTCTCTTTGTGCAGCGCCCTCCTGGATTGTCTAGAATGCTTCCCTTTGTGCAGCGCCCTCCTGGATTGTGTTCAATGCTTCTTTCTATGCAGGGCCCTCCTGGATTGTGCACAATGCTTCTCTCTGTGCAGCGCCCTCCTGGATTGTGCGCAATGCTTCTCTATGTGCAGCGCCCTCCTGGATTGTGTTCAATGCTTCTTTCTATGCAGGGCCCTCCTGGATTGTGCACAATGCTTCTCTCTGTGCAGCGCCCTCCTGGATTGTGCACAATGCTTCTCTTTGTGCAGCGCCCTCCTGGATTGTGCACAATGCTTCCCTTAGTGCAACGCCCTCCTGGATTGTGCACAATGCTTCCCTTAGTGCAGCGCCCTCCTGGATTGTGCACAATGCTTCCCTTAGTGCAGCGCCCTCCTAGATTGTGTACAATGCTTCTTTCTATGCAGCGCCCTCCTGGATTGTGCACAATGCTTCCCTTAGTGCAGCGCCCTCCTAGATTGTGTACAATGCTTCTTTCTATGCAACGCCCTCCTGGATTGTACACAAAGCTTCTCTTTGTGCAGCGCCCTCCTGGATTGTGCGCAATGCTTCTCTTTGTGCAGCGCCCTCCTGGATTGTGCTTAATGCTTCTCTTTGTGCAGCCCCCTCCTGGATTGTGCTTAATGCTTCTCTTTGTGCAGCGCCCTCCTGGATTTTTTGCAATGCTTCTCTTTGTTCAGCGCCCTCCTGGATTGTGTACAATGCTTCTCTCTGTGCAGCGCCCTCGTAGATTGTGTACAATGCTTCTCTCTTTGCAGCGCCCTCCTGGATTGTGCAGAATGCTTCTCTTTGTGCAGCGCCCTCCTGGATTGTGTACAATGCTTCTCTTTGTTCAGCGCCCTCCTGGATTGTGCACAATGCTTCTCTTTGTGCAGCGCCCTCCTGGATTGTGCGCAATGCTTCTCTTTGTGCAGCGCCCTCCTGGATTGTGCACAATGCTTCTCTCTGTGCAGCGCCCTCCTGGATTGTGCACAATGCTTCCCTTAGTGCAGCGCCCTCCTAGATTGTGCACAATGCTTCTCTCTGTGCAGCGCCCTCCTGGATTGTGTACAATGCTTCTCTCTGTGCAGCGCCCTCCTGGATTGTACACAATGCTTCTCTTTGTGCAGCGCCCTCCTGGATTGTGTACAATGGTTCTCTTTGTGCAGCGCTCTCTTAGATTGTGCACATGGCTTCTCTTTGTGCAGCGCCCTCCTGGATTGTGCACAATGCTTCTCTTCGTGCAGCGCCCTCCTGGATTGTGCATAATGCTTTTTTCTGTACAGCGCCCTCCTCAATTGTTCACAATGCTTCTCTTTATGCAGCCCCCTCCTGGATTGTGCACAATGCTTCTCTTTGTGCAGCGCCCTCCTGGATTGTGCACAATGCTTCTCTTTGTGCAGCGCCCTCCTGGATTGTGCACAATGCTTCTCTTTGTGCAGCGCCCTCCTGGATTGTACACAATGCTTCTCTTTGTTCAGCGCCCTCCTGGATTGTGTACAATGCTTCTCTCTGTGCAGCGCCCTCGTAGATTGTGTACAATGCTTCTCTCTTTGCAGCGCCCTCCTGGATTGTGCAGAATGCTTCTCTTTGTGCAGCGCCCTCCTGGATTGTGTACAATGCTTCTCTTTGTTCAGCGCCCTCCTGGATTGTGCACAATGCTTCTCTTTGTGCAGCGCCCTCCTGGATTGTGCGCAATGCTTCTCTTTGTGCAGCGCCCTCCTGGATTGTGCACAATGCTTCTCTCTGTGCAGCGCCCTCCTGGATTGTGCACAATGCTTCCCTTAGTGCAGCGCCCTCCTAGATTGTGCACAATGCTTCTCTCTGTGCAGCGCCCTCCTGGATTGTGTACAATGCTTCTCTCTGTGCAGCGCCCTCCTGGATTGTACACAATGCTTCTCTTTGTGCAGCGCCCTCCTGGATTGTGTACAATGGTTCTCTTTGTGCAGCGCTCTCTTAGATTGTGCACATGGCTTCTCTTTGTGCAGCGCCCTCCTGGATTGTGCACAATGCTTCTCTTCGTGCAGCGCCCTCCTGGATTGTGCATAATGCTTTTTTCTGTACAGCGCCCTCCTCAATTGTTCACAATGCTTCTCTTTATGCAGCCCCCTCCTGGATTGTGCACAATGCTTCTCTTTGTGCAGCGCCCTCCTGGATTGTGCACAATGCTTCTCTTTGTGCAGCGCCCTCCTGGATTGTGCACAATGCTTCTCTTTGTGCAGCGCCCTCCTGGATTGTACACAATGCTTCTCTTTGTGCAGCACCCTCCTGGATTGTGCACAATGCTTCTCTTTGTGCAGCGCCCTCCTGGATTGTGCACAATACTTCTCTTTGTGCAGTGCCCTCCTGGATTGTGCACAATGCTTCTCTTTGTACAGCGCCCTCCTGGATTGTATACAATGCTTCTCTTTATGCAGCGCCCTCCTGGATTGTGCACAATGCTTCTCTTTGTGCAGCGCCCTCCTGGATTGTATACAATGCTTCTCTTTGTGCAGCTCAGTGGCGGAACTATAGGAGTCGCTGCAGTCGCACTTGTGACTGGGCTCTGTCATTCTGCTGTGGGGGGCCCCAAGATCCGGCATCTCCCCCTGCACCCCTGGCTGTCCGTTTAACATGCGGGGGGGAGGTGGGAGGCTGCGATCGGCAGCTCTATGGTGTCCACGAGCCGTGGGATCTCCCTGGGGCTTGTAGTTCTCTCTCCGAATGTATACAGTGGTGAGGGGAGGGGCCTCTGACCCAGGCATGTATCGGCTTCACTCTTCATTGAGTCGCTCTTCTTCTTGCTGATGATGTCAGAGGCCCCTCCCCTCTCCACATTCAGAGAGAGAACTACAAGCTCCAGGGACACCATAGAGCTGCCAATCGCAGCTTCCAACCTACAGAGATGTGCTGGGGGTCCAAGGGGCACAGACAGCGGAGACCATCCAGGTACAGGGGAACCTCCGGAAGGGGGGCTGTCTGATATAAGGAGGGGCTCTCTGGGGACCCTGAGGTATAGGGGGCTCTCTGGAGACCCTGAGGTATGGGGGGCTCTCTGGGGACCCTAATGTATGGGGGGCTCTCTGGAGACCCTGAGGTATAGGGGGGCTCTCTGAGGACCCTGAGGTATGGGGGGGCTCTCTGGGGACCTTGAGGTATGGGGGGGCTCTCTGGGGACCCTGAGGTATGGGGGGCTCTCTGGGGACCCTGAGGTATGGGGGGGCTCTCTGGGGACCCTGAGGTATGGGGGGGCTCTCTGGGGACCCTGAGGTATGGGGGTGCTCTCTGGGGACCCTAAAGTATGGGGGGCTCTCTGGGGACCTTGAGGAATGGGGGGGCTCTCTGGGGACCCTGATGTATGGGGGGCTCTCTGGGGACCCTGATGTATGGGGGGGCTCTCTGGGGACCGTGAGGTATGGGGGGCTCTCTGAGGACCCTGAGGTATGGGGGGGCTCTCTGGGGACCCTGATGTATGGGGGGCTCTCTGGGGACCGTGAGGTTTCGGGGGGCTATCTGGGGACCCTGAGGTATGGGGGGCTCTCTGGGAACCCTGATGTATGGGGCTCTCTGGGGTCCCTGAGGTATAGGGGGCCATCTGGGGACCCTGATGTATGGGGGGATCTCTGGGGACCCTGATGTATGGGGGGCTCTCTGGGAACCCTGATGTTTGGGGGGCTCTCTGGGGTCCCTGAGGTATAGGGGGCCATCTGGGGACCCTGATGTATGGGGGGCTCTCTGGGGACCCTGAGGTATGGGGGGCTCTCTGGGGACCCTGATATATGGGGGGCTCTCTGGGGTCCCTGAGGTATAGGGGGCCATCTGGGGACCCTGATGTATGGGGGGCTCTCTGGGGACCCTGATGTATGGGGGGCTCTCTGGGAACCCTGATGTTTGGGGGGCTCTCTGGGGTCCCTGAGGTATAGGGGGCCATCTGGGGACCCTGATGTATGGGGGGGCTCTCTGGGGACCCTGAGGTATGGGGGGCTCTCTGGGGACCCTGATATATGGGGGGCTCTCTGGGGTCCCTGAGGTATAAGGGACCATCTGGGGACCCTGATGTATGGGGGGCTCTCTGGGGACCCTGATGTATGGGGGGGCTCTCTGGGGACCCTGAGGTATGGGGGGCTCTCTGGGGACCCTGAGGTATGGGGGGCTCTCTGGGGACCCTGGTGTAAGGGGGATCTGCACTATGTAATGATATATATATATACACACACACACGTATATTGTATAGATGTGTATGCCCGCACAAGCGTATGACTTTCTTTAGTTCACTGCTATGGGCTCCAGCCCCAGATATTTTGTTTGGTTCTAGTTACACCTCTGGTGTTCAGGTAGGTGGCCTGCTGTGCATTTGCACTCAGCTGCCCAGGTCAGGGGAAAGCACCCCCCCCCCACCATTCTGAGATGGAATGAGGGACACCTACCAACAAACGTATGTAGGCATAGGACACGCCCCCTGCCACACCCCCTTAAAGGAGAATTAACCCCAAAAAAAGGGTAATTAAATCCACAAGGACTTTTTTTACCGCGACTATTCCTTTATATTGGCTTTTAAAATGTACAAATGCAGCAATTTAGAAATCGGATGAAAAGTTTAGCTCTGGGAAACACTTTCTGATAGATAAAAAGTGCAATTTGTATACATCTATAGAGATCAGACCAACATGAGGGACAAATGAGGGGAAATGAGGGACAGAGGGACATTGCTCCAAATCTGGGACAGTCCCTCGAAATCCGGAACAAATACTCGAAATTCGGGACAGTTGGGAGCAATGGGAAAGGGTTAAAGTTTTGCCCGGTGTGTGGGCGGGGCTTTCACTGGGGTCCAGCCTCCCTCCTTCTCTATAAGGGTAGAGGTCAGGATCCTGGGGGGGGCTCCAGGGAACACTTGGGGAAACACATGAGGAACCTACGCTAAAGACCTGCTGGGACCTGTGGTCCCCCCTGGAAAGCCTATTTGCCGTAAGAAACCTGGATTATGGGGCTTCTCTGGTAGATCACCGCCAAGCTTGGACTTCCCTCGAAGAGACTGTGCAGGTAGCCCGGGGCAGCCACTGTCGAGTTCAGTTAGGAAAAGAATGTTATTGCATTCATGGGGTATAAATGTTGCCAAGTTACAGGAAACATTGACTCAGAGCCGGTCCAAATTCATTTAACCCCTTCAATACCGGACACCTTCACCCCCTTCCTTTACCAGGCCAGATTATTTTTGCTAAATAAATGAAAAAAAAGAAGAAAAATTTTGAATTTTTTTTTCTTTGTTTCTGTTATAAAATTTTGCAAATAAATAATCTTTCTTCATAGATTTCAGCAAAAATGTATTCTGCTCAATTTCTTGGTAAAAATAACCCAAATCAGTCCAGTCCATAGAGTCCACAAACTATGGGAGTAGGGATGGGCCGAACACCCTCCCCCCGGTTCGGTTCGCCGCAGAACATGCGAACAGGCAAAAAATTTGTTGGAACACGCGAACTCCATTAAAGTCTATGGAACACGAACATGAAAAATCAAAAGTGCTACTTTTAAAGGCGTAAAAAGTCATAAAAAGTGTTTGGGGACCCGGGTCCTGCCCCAGGGGACATGGATCAATGCAAAAAATTTTTTTAAATACGTCCGTTTTTTTGAGAGCAGTGATTTTATTAATGCTTAAAGTGAAACAATAAAAGTGTAATATCCCTTTAAATTTCGTACCTGGGGGTGTCTATAGTATGCCTGTAAAGGGGCGCATGTTTCCCGTGTTTAGAACAGACTGACAGCAAAATGACATTTTAAAGGAAAAAAAGTCATTTAAAAGTACTCGCGGCTATTAATGAATTGCCGGTCCGACAATACAGATAAAAATCATTGAAAAAAATGGCGTGGGGGGGCCCCAGGCACTATATACTCTGAACAGCAGTATATATACTATATGGCCTGCCCTTTATACTCTGAAGAAAACACCTAAGGCCCTAAGAAAATTGGGCCTTAGGTGTTGGTGGTACCAGAAGACTGTAATGCCCCGTACACACGATCGGATTTGCCGACAACAAAATCCATGTTTTTTTCCAGGGGATGTTGGCTCAAACTTGTCTTGCATACACACGGTCACACAAATCTTGTCGGAAATTCCGATCGCCAAGAAAGCGGTGACGTACAACACGTACGACGAGCCGAGAAAAATGAAGTTCAGTAGCCAGTGCGGCTCTTCTGCTTGATTCCGAGCATGCGTGGAACTTTGTGCGTCGGAATTGTGTACACACGATCGGAATTTATGACAACTGATTTTGTTGTCGGAAAATTTGAGATCCAGATCTTCCAACGGAACATGTTCGATGGAGCCTACACACAGTCAGAATTTCCGACAACAAGCTCCCATCAAACATTTCCCGTCGGAAAATCCGACCGTGTGTATGGGGCATTAGCCTTTACAGTTAATCTTGGTGGGCACAGGAACGGGTCCTGCTGTGAAATATTAGATCAAAAATTGTAATTACATGTCTCTGTTAAACAGGGGCAGAAAAATTGGGCCTTAGACAGTGGTGGTGCCCTAAACCAAAAATATTGTTGGAAGCTAGCATGATCAAGATTGAGGAGGAATAGGATAGTCACTCAGCATAGGCAGTCTTCAAGGGATCCCACATCCATAGAAACATCAATCAGTTACATCAGCATTAGGTGCTTGATAGCTGCTGCTGATCCAAGACTGATTCATTTTTATGAATGTGAGCCTATCAACGGAGTCTGTGGACAGGCGCACTCTATGATCCATTACAAACCCTCCAGCAGCACTGAATGTGCATTGAGAAAGAACGCTGGATGCAAGACAGGCCAGTAGCTCAATTGCATATTAAGCAAGTTTTGGCCAGTGGTCCATCCTCAAGACCCAGTAACCCAGTGGATGGTCTGTTGGAAAGGTCTCCAAGTCTGCTCTTGCCCCTAGATATTCCTGCACCATGTAATGCAGACGCTGGCGATGGTTGCTTGAACTGATCAGACTTTGGCGCTGAGGACTGAAATATTGTTTGAAGGCATCGGTCAGCCAGCCACCTTCTCCACCACTCTTTCTCTGACTGAACGAAGCCTCAGAAATACGTTGTCCAGCACCAGGAAATTGTAACCTCTCATTGTCTAGTAATGCATTGGACGAACCTTTCTTCGAGGCCTCCTGAAGATGTTTCATCCTCTGCTCCCTCTGTGAAGGCAGGATGAGTTCTGCAACCTTACCCTTGTATTGTGGATCAAGAAGGGTTGCCAGCCAGTAACGATCCCTCTCCTTGATACCACGAATCCTAGGGTCCTTTCACAGGCTTTGCAGAATCAGGGGGGCCATGCAGTGTAAGTTTACAGAGGCATTCGATTCTGAGTCTTCTGGGTCACTAAGGATCACATGATTCACAACTAGCTCCTCCCAGCCACGTACAACTCCATGGGTTTCTGGGGACTGAAAACCATCCCTTGAAGACTGCTGCTGAGTGTTATCCTCTACATCCATGCTGACACAATCCTCCTCCTCGTCCTCTTCCTGTGTGATCGGCGGGCACGCAGGAACACTAATATCTGGATAAAGGGGGCCTTGAGAGGTAAGGAAGTCCCCCTCTTCCTCCTGCTGTTCTGCCTCAAGTGCCCTGTCCATTATTCCACGCAGCGTGTGCTCCAACAGGTGGACAAGGGGGACAGTATCACTGATGCATGCACTGTCACTGCTCACCATCCTCGTGGCCTCCTCAAATGGTGACAGGACAGTGCATGCATCCCCGATCATGGCCCACTGGTGTGGGGAAAAGAAGCCAAGCTCCCCAGACCCTGTCCTGGTGCCATAGTCGCACAGGTACTCATTAATGGCCCTCTGCTGCATGTGCAGCCGCTGCAGCATGGCCAACGTTGAGTTCCACCTGGTGGGCATGTCACAGATTAGGTGGTTCTTGGGCAGGTTAAACTCCTTTTGGAGGTCCGTCAGCCGAGCACTGGCATTATATGACCGGCGGAAATGCACACAGACTTTCCTGGCCTGCCTCAGGACATCCTGTAAGCCCGGGTACCTGCCCAAGAGCCGCTGCACCACCAAGTTAAGGACGTGAGCCAAACAGGGCACATGGGTCAGTTGTCCCTGTCGGAGGGCGGAGAGGAGGTTGGTGCCATTGTCGCAAACCACCATTCCTGCCTTAAGTTGGCGTGGCATCAACCACCTCTGAACCTGCCCCTGCAGAGCTGACAGAACCTCTGCCCCAGTGTGGCTCCTGTCCCCCAAGCACACCAGCTCAAGCACCGCATGGCATCTTTTGGCCTGCGTACTTGCGTAGCCCCTTGAACGCCTACGGAGCACCGCTGGTTCCGAGGAAGAGGCCATGGAGGAAGAAGAAGAGGAGGGGTGGAGGAGAGAGGTGTGGCAGAATCACCGCTAGCATTTTGGAGGCGTGGTGGCGGAACAACCTCCAACACTACCACACCTTGTCCTGCATCCTTCCCAGCTGCCAGAAGAGTCACCCAATGCGCCGTGAAAGATAGGTAACGTCCCTGTCCATGCCTGCTGAACCATGAGTCAGCGGTAATATGCACCTTACTGCTAACCCTGTCCAGCGAGGCCAAGACATTGCCTTCCACATGCCGGTAGAGAGCCGGAATCGCCTTCCGTGAAAAGAAATGGAGTTTTGGAACCTGCCACTGAGGTACCGCACATTCCAGAAATTCACGAAAGGGGGCAGAGTCTACCAACTGAAAAGGCAGCAGTTACAGTGCTAGCAATTTGGCCAAGCTAGCATTCAACCGCTGGGCATGTGGATGGCTGGGAGCGAACTTCTTTTTACAGTTCAGCTACTGGAGTAGGGAAATTTGCCTGCTAAATTCAGATTGGCTGCAAGTACTTGGGACACCTAATGCTAAACCTTAATTTCTCTCAGTGCAGGTTTTTGAGAGGACTGGAGGTATAGTGGGGTTGTAGTTCCCAGTTGATGATGAGCAAGGAGAGATCCGCCTTGTTCTTTGGTGTGGGTCTTTGAAGTGCTGTTGCCAACGGACTACATGGGAGGTCGACATATGTCTGGTCAAGCATGTGGTGCCCAAGCGGCTGCTGTTCTGGCCACACTTGATCCGCTTCAGACAGCGAACTGCTGCTCATGTGTCGAAAAAGGCCCACACCAAGGAACTTTTTAGAGTCAGTGGAGAGTCAGCAGCGCCGTGCACCTGCGGAGCTCTTTGGTGTGATGCAGTAGGGTAGCTGCCCCCTAGAGGATATCCTGCCTCGTTGGAGATGTGCCTCCTCCTCCTCCTCCTCTATTCTCTCAGGCATCCAAGTAAAGTCAGTGACCGCATCACCCCCTCCCTCCTCATCACTGGAGAAAACTTGGCAGTATGCTGCAGCTGGGGACCAACCTGGGACCTGGGAACCAACATCAGAGCCTTCAAATCGCTGTGCATCGTCCAGCTGCATGTACCTGACACTGTGATCAAATAATTCGGGGGACTCCTCCGTGCATGATGGTGGGGCTAGGGAAGGAGTGACTGTGGACAAAGAGCCGATGGAAGAGGCCGCTTTGGCAGCTGCATTGGAGGGCAAACTACTCTGAGCCTGGGTGACAGAGGATGAGGAGGATGAGGAGGTCTTTATTATTCATTCCACCAACTCTTCTGCATGTTGTGGCTCAATAACACAGCCAGCTGCAGGAAAAAAGGACAAGTGTGCCCCAAGGCCACCTGTAGACGATGCACCGTGTCCACGACCAGCACTGTTGACTGTAGACATAGAGCCTGCTTGCCCTCTTTTAGTGGCCTGTCAGCGTCTGCCTCTCCTTGTTGGCCTTCCAGGCATGATATATATTTTGTTTGGCAACACCGCACTACACTGTATTATATACTGTACACCGCACTACACTGTATTATATACTGTACACCGCACTACACTGTATTATATACTGTACACCGCACTACACTGTATTGTGTACACCACCAGAAAAGTAGTAGAAAGTGTACACCATGGAATGCACTGTAGAAATAGGCTACACTGGATGCAGAGTATATATATATATATATATACACACACACTAGACTGACTATATATATATATATATATATATATATATATATATATATATATATATCAAATACACTGCCCCACTAACTGAATAACCTGCCTGCTTAATCTAAATCACACTCTTGCTCCCTCCACACCAACAACACTACACGGGGCCGCCATGTAGGCGGCCTTATATAGTGTGGGGCATGGACTTAGTCCCCCTGAGCCATGATTGGCCAAAGGTACCCTGCCTTTGGCCAATTATGGCTCTCTTAGCAGAGGGCACTGGGATTGGCCAAAGCATACAGGTCAGGTGCATGCTTTGGCCAATCATCATACAGCAATGCACTGCGATCTTACAGTGCATTATGGGGCGTTCCGCTGTGCTTGAATTTACCGCGAACGCCCTTCGGCGAACACCGGATGTTCGAGACAAACGTATGTTCGGCCTGAACATCAAGCTCACCCCTATATTGGATATATGTCTGATCAATAATCACACACATAGGTTGGACTTGTTGGACTTGTGTCTTTTTTCAATCTCACCTTCTATGTAACTATGAGTGCTTTCGTCATATATTGCTTCCTCCCAGTCTTAATATAGATATCAGATATTCCAACCGCTGACAACCACAAAACAAGACAATACTCATTTGGTTGCTGAACTGATTTATTTGAGATGACACACAAATATATACAGCAGGCTGACAATACAAACTGTAACCAGAAACCTAATTAACATGAGCTAATTATCTAATCATTTCCCCGGACTTTGTGACTCAGAGATATGACCTTTCAGGGTAGACTTGCCGTCTTCTCACTCACAACTTACAATACACATAAGTAGAAACACATCCCCCAATAGTTTGCTAAGAGACAAAGGTGTGATAATGAGACAATAAACGGATGAAAGACCCAGGCTTTCCAGACCTCATTAATCAGCATTCCTTTCACATACATCTGTCCCAAGCTGGCCGAGACCATCATGGCCTCCTTAATAATGTCCTTTTGCATTACATAACAGAATATCTTCTTAAATGCTTGTAGCTCCCTCAAACGTCAGGGCCCATAGTCATGTATCCGGGTCCTCCAGGGCCCATAGTCATGTATCCGGGTCCTCCAGGCCCATAGTCATGTATCCGGGTTCTCCAGGGCCCATAGTCATGTATCCGGGTCCTCCAGGGCCCATAGTCATGTATCCGGGTCCTCCAGGCCCATAGTCATGTATCCGGGTTCTCCAGGGCCCATAGTCATGTATCCGGGTCCTCCAGGCCCATAGTCATGTATCCGGGTTCTCCAGGGCCCATAGTCATGTATCCGGGTCCTCCAGGGCCCATAGTCATGTATCCGGGTCCTCCAGGCCCATAGTCATGTATCCGGGTTCTCCAGGGCCCATAGTCATGTATCCGGGTTCTCCAGGGCCCATAGTCATGTATCCGGGTCCTCCAGGGCCCATAGTCATGTATCCGGGTCCTCCAGGGCCCATAGTCATGTATCCAGGTCCTCCAGGGCCCATAGTCATGTATCTGGGTCCTCCAGGGCCCATAGTCATGTATCCAGGTCTTCTAGGGCCCATAGTCATGTATCTGGGTCCTCCAGGGCCCATAGTCATGTATCTGGGTCCTCCAGGGCCCCTAGTCATGTATCCGGGTCCTCCAGGGCCCCTAGTCATGTATCCGGGTCCTCCAGGGCCCATAGTCATGTATCTGGGTCCTCCAGGGCCCCTAGTCATGTATCCGGGTCCTCCAGGGCCCCTAGTCATGTATCCGGGTCCTCCAGGGCCCATAGTCATGTATCCGGGTCCTCCAGGGCCTCTAGTCATGTATCTGGGTCCTCCAGGGCCCATAGTTGTGTATCTGGGTCCTCCAGGGCCCATAGTCGTGTATCCAGGTCCTCCAGGGCCCATAGTCATATATCCGGGTCCTCCAGGGCCCATAGTCATGTATCCGGGTCCTCCAGGGCCCATAGTCGTGTATCCGGGTCCTCCAGGGCCCATAGTCATGTATCCGGGTCCTCCAGGACCCATAGTCATGTATCCGGGTCCTCCAGGGCCATAGTCGTGTATCCGGGACCTCCAGGGCCCATAGTCATGTATCCGGGTCCTCTAGGGCCCATAGTCATGTATCCGGGTACTCCAGGGCCCATAGTCATGTATCCGGGTCCTCCAGGGCCCATAGTCATGTATCCGGGTCCTCCAGGGCCCATAGTCGTGTATCCGGGTCCTCCAGGGCCCATAGTCATGTATCCGGGTCCTCCAGAGCCCATAGTCGTGTATCCAGGTCCTCCAGGGCCATAGTCATGTATCCGGGTCCTCCAGGGCCCATAGTCCTGTATCCGGGTCCTCCAGAGCCCATAGTCATGTATCCGGGTCCTCCAGGGCCCATAGTCATGTATCCGGGTCCTCCAGGGCCCATAGTCATGTATCCAGGTCCTCCAGAGCCCATAGTCGTGTATCCGGGTCCTCCAGGGCCCATAGTCGTGTATCCGGGTCCTCCAGGGCCCATAGTCATGTATCCGGGTCCTCCAGGGCCCATAGTCATGTATCCGGGTCCTCCAGGGCCCATAGTCATGTATCCGGGTCCTCCAGGGAGCAGTGATTTTAAAAATGCTTAAAGTCAAACAATAAAAGTGTAATATCCCTTTAAATTTCGTAGCTGGGGGGTGTCTATAGTATGCCTGTAAAGGGGCGCATGTTTCCTGTGTTTAGAACAGTCTGACAGCAAAATGACATTTCGAAGGAAAAAACCCATTTAAAACTACTCGCAGCTATTGCATTGCCGACAATACACATAGAAGTTCATTGATAAAAACGGCATGGGAATTCCCCACAGGGGAACCCCGAACCAAAATGTAAAAAAAAAATGACGTGGGGGTCCCCCTAAATTCCATACCAGACCCTTATCCGAGCACGCAACCTGGCAGGCCACAGGAAAAGAGGGGGGACGAGAGTGCGCCCCGCCTCCTGAACCGTACCAGGCCACATACCCTCAACATTGGGAGGGTGCTTTGGGGTAGCCCCCCAAAACACCTTGTCCCCATGTTGATGAGGACAAGGGCCTTATCCCCACAACCCTGGCCGGTGGTTGTGGGGGTCTGCGGGCGGGGGGCTTATCGGAATCTGGAAGTCCCCTTTAACAAGGGGACCCCCGGATCCCGCCCCCCCCCTGTGTGAAATGGTAAGGGGGTATTTACCCCTACCATTTCACTCAAAAACTGTCAAAAATGTTAAAAATGACAAGAGACAGTTTTTGACAATTCCTTTATTTAAATGCTTCTTCTTTCTTCTATCTTCCTTCATCTTCTTCTTCTGGTTCTTCCTCCGGTGTTCTCGTCCAGCATCTCCTCCGCGGCGTCTTCTATCTTCTTCTTCTCGGGCCGCTCCGCACCCATGGCATGGGGGAGGCTCCCGCTCTTCTCTTCATCTTCTTCTCTTCTTCATCTTCTTCTCTTCCTCATCTTCTTCTCTTCTTCTCTTCTTCTTTTCTTCTCTTCTTCTCTTCTTCTCTTCTTCTCTTCTTCTCTTCTTCTCTTCTTCTCTTCTTCTCTTCTTCTCTTCTTCTTTTCTTCTCTTCTTCTCTTCTTCTCTTCTTCTTTTCTTCTCTTCTTCTCTTCTTCTCTTCTTCTCTTCTTCATCTACTTCTCCGGGCCGCTCCGCATCCATGCTGGCATGGAGGGAGGCTCCCGCTGTGTGACGGCGTCTCCTCGTCTGACGGTTCTTAAATAATGGGGGCCACCCGTTGACCCCGCCCCCCCTCTGACGCACAGGACATGACGGGACTTCCCTGTGGCATTCCCCGTGACGTCACAGGGAAGTCCCGTCAAGTCACTGTGCGTCAGAGGGGGGCCGGGTCACCGGGTGGCCCCGCCCCCCGTTATTTAAGAACCGTCAGACGAGGAGACGCCGTCACACAGCGGGAGCCTCCCTCCATGCCAGCATGGGTGCGGAGCGGCCCGGAGAAGAAAATGAAGAAGAGAAGAAGGAAGAAGAGAAGAAGATGAAGAGAAGAAGATGAAGAGAAGAGTGGGAGCCTCCCCCCCATGCCATGGGTGCGGAGCGGCCCAAGAAGAAGAAGATAGAAGACGCCGCGGAGGAGATGCTGGACGAGAACGCCGGAGGAAGAACCAGAAGAGCCAAAAGAACCAGAAGAAGAAGATGAAGGAAGATAGAAGAAAGAAGAAGCATGTAAATAAAGGAATTGTCAAAAACTGTCTCTTGTCATTTTTAACATTTTTGACAGTTTTTTAGTGAAATGGTAGGGGTAAGTACCCCCTTACCATTTCACACAGGGGGGGGGGCCGGGATCTGGGGGTCCCCTTGTTAAAGAGGGCTTTCAGATTCCGATAAGCCCCCCGCCCGCAGACCCCCACAACCACCGGCCAGGGTTGTGGGGATGAGGCCCTTGTCCTCATCAACATGGGGACAAGGTGTTTTGGGGGGCTACCCCAAAGCACCCTCCCAATGTTGAGGGCATGTGGCCTGGTACGGTTCAGGAGGGGGGGGGCGCTCTCTCGTCCCCCCTCTTTTCCTGCGGCCTGCCAGGTTGCGTGCTCGGATATGGGTCTGGTATGGATTTTTTGGGGGGCCCCATGCCGTTTTTTTTTTTTTTTTTGGCGCGGGGTTCCCCTTAAAATCCGTACCAGACCTGAAGGGTCTGGTATGGAATTTAGGGGGACCCCCACGTCATTTTTTTACAAAATTTTGGCCGGGGTTCCCCTGTGGGGAATTCCCGTGCCGTTTTTATCAATGAACTTCTATGTGTATTGTCGGCAATGCAATAGCCGCGAGTAGTTTTAAATGGGTTTTTTCCTTCGAAATGTCATTTTGCTGTCAGACTGTTCTAAACACGGGAAACATGCGCCCCTTTACAGGCATACTATAGACACCCCCCAGG
Source organism: Lithobates septentrionalis (assembly GCA_037952835.1). Lineage (NCBI taxonomy): Eukaryota > Metazoa > Chordata > Amphibia > Anura > Ranidae > Lithobates > Lithobates septentrionalis. Next base: position 54,497 of record JBBDGP010004903.1, on the reverse strand, counting down.
TACGAAATTTAAAGGAATATTACACTTTTATTGTTTCACTTTAAGTATTATTAAAATCACTGCTCCCGAAAAAACGGACGTTTTTAAAACTTTTTTTTGCATTGATCCATGTCCCCTGGGGCAGGACCCGGGTCCCCAAACACTTTTTATGACAATAACTTGCATATAAGCCTTTAAAATTAGCACTTTTGATTATTCATGTTCGTGTCCCATAGACTTTAACGGTGTTCGCGTGTTCGAACAAATTTTTCTCCTGTTCGCATGTTCTGGTGTGAACCGAACAGGGGGGTGTTCGGCTCATCCCTAGTCATTATATAAAGAAGGGGGGATTGTCCCCTGAGTTTATATCTCTTTGTGCCTGTGTTTGAATAAACAGTCTTATGTTTGTTGCCACCCTACACTGAAGTCTCCACAAGTGACTGGGTGGGCTAAGGGGTCTTGGATCGTGCCGGTACCGGACAAGGGAAGTGTATACGGCGGACATACTCCTCTTGAGTATGGGTCCCTCACATTGGTGGCAACCGGTGAGATAGTGCTTCCTTCCAAACCACCACCGGGATCCAAGATCGGGATAGCAGAAGACCCCAGCGAAGATATTGACCTGGCATCAGACTTGCAAGGGCTGCTGCGGATCATCCTTTCAGATATCCCCAGGACTGTGTCTACAGATCAGTTCCTGGAGATCAGGCAGCTGATTCGGGTAGGACTCTGGGTTAGAGCCCTCCAGATTGCTGGTAGACAACAGGGCAAGTGCTTTCCAACCCCAGAGCAACAGGTCAGTGACCAACGGGCATTATGGATGGCATTCCTGGGAGAGCGGCCACAGGAGCAATGGGTGTCCGAGTTGGACAGGCTGGTCCAGCAGGAGATAGAGCTGGACAATCGTTATCGGGCTCTGCAATGGCACGCAGAGGAGGGATATTTAGGGGAGACAACAGAATGCTCTCCGGAGGGATATGACTTTGGCGGCCCTGGATTGCTGTGGGAGAGCCTTTCAGATTGTTTTATGTTTGGCAATGAAGGGGAACCTACCCATGAGGACCTGAGAGAATATAGAGAGGCTATGCTCGGTCTTGCAGGGGTCTCAGAGCTTAAACCTGATGTGGACTATTTTCTAAGGAAAGAACAGCATCTGGAAAGGGCATACAGGAAACTGCTAGAACACGTTCAGCAGCATGCCAGAGAATCGGCAGTGGAAAATCCGGTGATTGTCGTCTCCAAAGCTGAAGTGCTGACAACAGGGCAGAGCTCTGCTAACCTCTGTCCAGCACTGATAGCAGCTTCTTCATTCTACGGACAGGAGATGGTGAACCTCTATCCCCAGACACCAGTTCCAGAGACAGGGGATTTAATAGACTTCTCTGCTGAGGAAGAACAACCTGATGAGCCTCCAGCAGAAGAGCTGGTATCAGGGCTGAACATCACTGAGCTCTACACATATTCAGCCTAGCGGAGAGAAGAGGCAGTCGGCCTTTCTCCCACAACACTGACAGGGACATGGGATTTCCTGCCGGAAGCATCTATGGAGTTACAAGAAACTTCTCCAGCTGAAGCCAAGACCTCTGCCCCACAGTTCCGGAGGCCCAAGGTGAGAAGGTGGCGGTCACTCCCCAGCAGCAGATCAGCATCCAGGGGGAGAAGGGAGAGAAGGTTGTTGTCCTCTCTCCCCAACAGTCAGCCAGAGTGGAGGAAACTGTCTTCACTCCCCAGCCAGGATCCACAGTCTGGGAAGAGAGGAAGCCGGCCTCCTTCCCCAACAGTTAGCGGGAGTGGATGATGTGGGGTCCTCAGCTGAAGTGCTAACAGGGCAGAGTGCTACTGGGCTCTGTACACAACAATCAACTCTGCAGGAGCTCCAGGGAGAGAATGCAATTGGCACCTCACAATGGCAGCTTGAGCGGGTGTCAGTGGATGGGACTGTGGTCTCCACTGACAGCAACCCAGCAAAAGAGCTGGCAACAGGGCAGAGCGCCGCTGGCCTCTGCCCTCAACTAACAGAAGAGGGAATTCCTGTGGTAGTGGATGGCACTTCGGTCTCCACTGACCCAACCCCAGAAAAAGGTGTGGCATTGGGACAGGATGATGTCAGCCATGCTCTGCAAACACTGGGGGATGTTCATCTAGTAAAAGTGGATGGGACTTCAGTCTCCACCTGTATACCCCAGGGATGGTGGGCAGGCAGCCCAGATCCCCAACAGCACGATGGAGTGAGCTCAGCCACCCTGTCTTCTCTCCAGCAGTTCAAATGACTCCCGGGGGGAGGACTAGTCCGCATTTCTCCCCTCCAGCGGGTATGTTCCACGAGAGAGGCAGAGGTTGGCTGGGTGAGTAATGTTCTGTTTGGGGTACTATGTGGGTACTACGAACTAAATAAGTCAACCCGTCTGGGGTCTCCGCCTGACTTAGTCTGCTGCCGAAAAGGGGAGATGTGTGACAGAAGTCACTTTGGATGGGGGGTTTGTGGAGCTCAGCTTACCATGGAGAGCTCTGGAAACTCCATGTCCAGCTCCCCTGGCCCCTCCTATGTGTAAATCACCCTGTGTCCATTAGGGGCACAGGGTGACCGAGAACCCCAGTCGTTTCTGCATAACCCGACTCACCGTACAACCACACCGGACTCAGCATTTTATGTTACCCCTGTTATCCCGGGTCCTGTGTGTGTGGTTTGTGATGAAAGAATGAAGGGGCTCTTAAACTTGGGACAGTAATATTTCTGAACAATATCCCTCAAGAAATGTATGAAGACAAAGTCCACCTTTCCTCTCAGACCATTGCTAGAAAGTGTGGGGTGGGGGGTTGTTATGTGTCTGTTAAGTGCCTGTCTCCCATTGTTCTATTGTTTCTGTTTGCCTTGGGAGCAAAGTATTATGGGATTTATATGCTTATTTGGATTAGATGCTAGAGGGGGAGGGGAGATCCCCTCCTAAAGACGTTCTACTGTTGGAATGTTGAATATACCGGGGTGTCATGTTACTGGAGGAGGTAAAGTTTACCCCGCCCCCTGTCATTATATAAAGAAGGGGGGATGGTCCCCTCAGTGTGGATCTCTTTGTACCTGTGTTTGAATAAACAGTCTTATGTTTTCCACCCTACACCGATATCTCCACCAGTGATTGGGTGGGCTGAGGGACCTCGGATCGCGCCGGTACCGGGCAAGGGAAGCGTATACGGCGGACATACTCCTCTTCAGTATGGGGGGTCCGACACCCCCCCCCCAATCACACCTTTGTGGGAAGTAGACAGTCCAAGGTATTTAGTAAGAACCATGGCGGCTTCTTTCAAAGATGGAATTTTTTTTGTCACAACTTTTTGGAAAATGAAAAAATGTAAAAAAATTGTGTTTTTTTCCACAATATTTTTTAACATCCTGTCTGGCATGGCGGCGATCAGGGACACTGACTGGTGACAACATTTTTTTTTTTTCAATTTTGTTATTTTGTTCTTTTTAATCGCATCCCCCCCCCTCTTTTTTATTTTTTACTGCAGTTCTCTGACATGCCGATCAATTTATATGACTTGTCTGCCCCCCCACCTAATACTGGCTGTCAGGTCACCCCCCTCCCCCTCCCTTCCTTATTTCCTCCTCATGACTGAAGCTCTCAGGCTTTGGACGGTGATTTCACAATGTACGGATGATGTCATCCCACGTGGCCCCGCCTTCTTCCTCTTGCATCATAATGACAAAGAGAACATATCCAGTAAATGTTCCTCGATGGGCACATTGGTGAATGCAGCTCATTCTCGCACCCCCTTGTTGTGACGTCACCCCCAACCCCCAACACTGTCTAAGTGCTTCCCTCAGATCAACGTCATGAAAAGGATGAGGGAACGTACAGGAAAGGAGGGAAGCTTCTGAGGTAAGAGGATTTATCGGAGTATTAGACATGTGCAGGGTGAAAAAATCTGTTTAGTTTTGTTTCGATTCGTCAACTAAATTCGTTTAGTTAAATTTGTTGCATTCGTTTAATTCGTTTTCGGGATTATTTCGTTTCGTATTCAAATTCGAAAAAAAATTGACTGAACTCGAAAAAATTCTACCGCATTCGAAAACATATATTAGAATAGAATAGAAAATAATAGAAAAGAATAGCATAGAAAAACAATAGAACAGAACAGAAAAAAATATAATTTTATATATAAATAAATAAACTTCTACAGAAATTCTAATTTTGTATAGAATGAAATCAAATTTGAATAGAAAAGATTAGAATAGGATAGAAAATAATAGAATAAAAAATAAGAGCATACAATAGAACTGAATAGAATAAAATATAATATATACTGTATATAACCATCTTCCGAAATTGGAATTTTGTGTAGAATGAATTCAAATTCGAATGAATAGAAAAGAAAATAATAGAATAGAAAAAGAATGGAAGAGAATAGAAATTATTATTTTATTCTATTCTGTTCTATTGTTTTCTATTATTTTAGTTTCCATTATTTTGAACTCTATTCTCGAATTCGAATTTCGGAAGACGGTGATATTTTATTTTATTTTATTACATTCTATTAAATTCTATTCTATTCTTTACTATTTTTTATTTTTATTCTATTGCTTTATTACTTTATATTCTATTTTATTGTATTCTTTTTTAAAAAATCGATTTCTATTTTTTTCAAATTCGATTCGAATTTGTTTTCCAATTTAATTTGATACGAAGTCCATCTGCTTTTTTTTATTTGAATCGTTATTTCGGATTCGTTTAAATTTGTTACTATTGTAATTCAGATGCATCCGAATTTCCGAATAATGAAAAATTTGTCTGAATTTTTATTCAGAATGAAACGACATGCCCATGTCTATGGAATACTCTTAGCTGCTCTGCTGACTAGAGTCCTGATATAAAGGTGTGATGTACATATAGAGGGCATGGCCTGCTGACATTGTGGGGAGCCCCCCTAGTTCTCTCCCCCCCCCCACACCTCTTATATTTCCCATCCTCCTCTCTTACCCACCATGACCTGTGCCTGTTGTATGCTTATTCCGTTCAATAACATGTCTGCGGTTGTCCTATTCCTGGAGGGGTCCTAATCCTGGGGGGTTTTAATCCTGGGGGTCCTAATCCTGGGGGTGTCCTAATCCTGGGGGGTTCTATTCCTGGGGATGTCCTAATCCTGGGGGGCCCTAATCCTGGGGGCATCCTTATCCTGGGGGGTCCTATTTCTGGGGGCATCCTTATCCTGGGGGGTCCTATTCCTGGGGGTGTCCTAATCCTGGGGGGCCCTAATCCTGGGGGCATCCTTATCCTGGGGGGTCCTATTCCTGGGGGCATCCTTATCCTGGGGGGCCCTAATCCTGGGGGCATCCTTATCCTGGGGGGTCCTATTCCTGGGGGTGTCCTAATCCTGGGGGGCCCTAATCCTGGGGGCATCCTTATCCTGGGGGGTCCTATTCCTGGGGGCATCCTTATCCTGGGGGGCCCTAATCCTGGGGGCATCCTTATCCTGGGGGGTCCTATTCCTGGGGGTGTCCTAATCCTATCATTTTGTGGTGCTAAATCATTTGTATGGAAGATGTTAATGATAAAAAGAAAAGCAGTAAAATAGATCCCCTGCAGCAACAGTGAACCACCCACAACAAAATATCCACCCAAGCAACATTAGACCCCCCCCCCCCCAGCAGCGACAACAGATCCTCCAGCAGCCAGTAAAAATAGACCTCTCCCTCAACAGTAGATCCCTTCCAGCAACATAAGACCCCCCAGCAACAATAGACCCTCACACAAAATCAGATCTCCACCAGTGACAATAGATCCCCCAGCAGCCAATATCAATACACCCCCACTATTACATACATTCAGTGCTGGAGGTGCCGGAACTGCACAGGACACACCCCCTGCACAGGACACACCCCATGCACAGGACACACCCCATGCACAGGACACACCCCATGCACAGGTAAAGAAGGATCATTTCCATGAAGAAGTGCCTCACCAGTCACCACACTGTCTCTGTGGGGGAGGGGTCACTTATGTAAGGGGGGGACACCGGTATAAAACTCCCTTACATATCAGTACTCCCCTCCCCCCCTTACCTTAGTGCATTCACTCTGCAGAAGGTGGTCTCTGCTTATGGTCACCAGAGTCCCCCCCTCCCCCACACACAAACAATAGAGTCCCCGGCATTCCCCCTTTAATCAGAGTCCACAGAGTTCTCCCTTATATCAGAGTCCACAGAGTTCTCCCTCTACATCAGAGTCCACAGAGTTCTCCCTTATATCATAGTCCACAGAGTTCTCCCTTACATCAGAGTCCCCAGTGTTCTCCCTTACATCAGAGTCCACAGAGTTCCTCCTTATATCAGAGTCCTCAGGGTTCTCCCTTACATCAGAGTCTGCAGCATTCCTCCTTAAATCATGGTCCTTAGCATTTCCTTTTACATCCGCAGAGTTACCCCTTACACCTGGGCCATATCTAGGCTCTCTGATTGGGGGGTGCAGTAAAACATGTCAGAGAGGCCAAGGATGTGAGGTCAGCAGGGCAGAGTACAGGGGAACCCTGAGGAATCTAGTATAAGGGAGAACTCTGTGTACTATGATGTAAGGAAGAACACTGTGGACTCTGATGTAAGGGGGAACACTGTGGACTCTGATATAAGGGGGAACACTGTGGACTCTGATATAAGGGAGAACACTGTGGACTCTGATATAAGGGGGAACACTGTGGACTCTGATATAAGGGGGAACACTGTGGACTCTGATGTAAGGAAGAACACTGTGGACTCTGATGTAAGGGGGGAACACTGTGGACTCTGATGTAAGGGAGAACACTGTGGACTCTGATATCAGGGGGAACACTGTGGACTCTGATGTTCCAGAGTCTGTACGCCAGTTGGCCAGTTGGTTGTCCATCCCCCGTCTATAAGAAGGATTGGTTTTGGGTAGACGTATCCTTCACAGATTTGTTCGATGTTTCGTACACCTGACTTGATTCTTCGTTTCTTTTCCAGGTTGCTGAGATTGGACACAACACAAACCATGCAGACCATCAAGTGTGTGATAATCGGAGATGGCGGTGTTGGGAAAACGTCTCTTTACATCTGTTACCAAACCAGCACCTCCTCTGGTCGGTTCCTCTCCCTGGTCTTAGATAACTATACTGGACAGATTACAGTGGATGGAAAAAACGTGAGCCTAAACTTGTGGGACACAGCCAGCCAGGAAGAGTACGACCGACTAAGGACATTGTCCTACCATCAGACCAATGTCGCCATCATCTGCTTCTCCATCACCAGTCTGCCATCTTACGAGAACGTCAAGCACAAGTGGTATCCTGAAGTGCGTCACCATTGTCCTAACGTTCCCATCCTCCTGGTGGGCACCAAGAAGGATCTAAGAACCAACCTGGATGTCATCAAAGAGCTGAAAGAGCAGAACCAGACACCGATCACCTACCAACAAGGGGTCAGCTTGTCCAAACAAATTCACGCAGTGAAGTACATGGAGTGCTCAGCGCTGAACCAAGAAGGCATCCAAGAAGTTTTCTCAGAGTCAACGAGAGCCGTTCTCAACCCAGTAAAAAAGAAGAGTCCATGCCTCTTACTGTGAAAAGAAGATGCCTCCAAGATGATGATCTGGTCACTGTGACCTCCTTGTGTTAACTTTAGATCACATGACTTTGTCCTGAAGAACCACAACCTACGTAGGCCTCAAGGACCAAAATTACAGACTCTTCCATGTGTTCCTTATGTAAAATGTTCATTAGATCAAAGAAACCCCCAGTTGGAGCTCAATAGACATGGAGGGTGAAGGGTATGGCCTATGACATGGAGGTTGATTGGTTCATTGGATGACATAGAGGGTGATGAATACGTTGTATGTAGGGTGATCGGTATGACCTATGACATGGAGGGTGGTGGGTTTGTTGGATAACATGGAGAGTGATGGGTACATTGGAGGACATGGAGGGTGATGAGTACATTGGATGACATGGAGGGTGATGGGTACGTTGGATGACATGGAGGGTGATGGGTACGTTGGATAACATGGAGGGTGAAGGGTACGTTGGACGACATGGAGGGTGATGGGTACATTGGATGACATGGAGGGTGATGGGTACGTTGGATGACATGGAGGATGATTGGTACATTGGATGACATTGAGGATGATGGGTACGTTGGATGACATGGAGGGTGATGGGTACATTGGATGACATGGAGGGTGATGGGTACATTGGATGACATGGAGGATGATGGGTACATTGGATGACATGGAAGGTGATGGGTACATTGGATGACATGGAGGATGATGGGTACATTGGATGACATGGAGGGTGATGGGTACGTTGGATGACATGGAGGGTGATGGGTACATTGGATGACATGGAGGATGATGGGTACATTGGATGACATGGAAGGTGATGGGTACATTGGATGACATGGAGGGTGATGGGTACATTGGATGACATGGAAGGTGATGGGTACATTGGATGACATGGAGGGTGATGGGTACATTGGATGACATGGAGGGTGATGGGAACATTGGATGACATGGAAGGTGATGGGTACGTTGGATGACATGGAGGGTGATGGGTACGTTGGATGACATGAAAGGTGATGGGTACGTTGGATGACATGGAAGGTGATGGGTACATTGGATGACATGGAAGGTGATGGGTACATTGGATGACATGGAAGGTGATGGGTACGTTGGATGACATGGAAGGTGATGGGTACGTTGGATGACATGGAAGGTGATGGGTACGTTGGATGACATGGAGGGTGATGGGTACGTTGGATGACATGGAAGGTGATGGGTACGTTGGATGACATGGAGGGTGATGGGTACATTGGATGACATGGAGGGTGATGGGTACATTGGATGACATGGAAGGTGATGGGTACATTGGATGACATGGAAGGTGATGGGTACGTTGGATGGCATGGAGGGGAGGGTGATGGGTACATTGGATGACATGGAGGGGAGGGTGATGGGTACATTGGATGACATGGAGGGTGATGAGTACCTTGGATGACATGGAGGGTGATGGGTACGTTGGATGACATGGAGGATGATGGGTACATTGGATGACATGGAAGGTGATGGGTACATTGGATGACATGGAAGGTGATGGGTACATTGGATGACATGGAGGGTGGTGGGTTTGTTGGATAACATGGAGAGTGATGGGTACATTGGAGGACATGGAGGGTGATGAGTACATTGGATGACATGGAGGGTGATGGGTACGTTGGATAACATGGAGGGTGAAGGGTACGTTGGACGACATGGAGGGTGATGGGTACATTGGATGACATGGAGGGTGATGGGTACGTTGGATGACATGGAGGATGATTGGTACATTGGATGACATTGAGGATGATGGGTACGTTGGATGACATGGAGGGTGATGGGTACATTGGATGACATGGAAGGTGATGGGTACATTGGATGACATGGAAGGTGATGGGTACATTGGATGACATGGAGGATGATGGGTACATTGGATGACATGGAGGGTGATGGGTACGTTGGATGACATGGAGGGTGATGGGTACATTGGATGACATGGAGGATGATGGGTACATTGGATGACATGGAAGGTGATGGGTACATTGGATGACATGGAGGGTGATGGGTACATTGGATGACATGGAAGGTGATGGGTACATTGGATGACATGGAGGGTGATGGGTACATTGGATGACATGGAGGGTGATGGGAACATTGGATGACATGGAAGGTGATGGGTACGTTGGATGACATGGAGGGTGATGGGTACGTTGGATGACATGAAAGGTGATGGGTACGTTGGATGACATGGAAGGTGATGGGTACATTGGATGACATGGAAGGTGATGGGTACGTTGGATGACATGGAGGGTGATGGGTACATTGGATGACATGGAGGATGATGGGTACATTGGATGACATGGAAGGTGATGGGTACATTGGATGACATGGAGGGTGATGGGTACATTGGATGACATGGAAGGTGATGGGTACATTGGATGACATGGAGGGTGATGGGTACATTGGATGACATGGAGGGTGATGGGAACATTGGATGACATGGAAGGTGATGGGTACGTTGGATGACATGGAGGGTGATGGGTACGTTGGATGACATGAAAGGTGATGGGTACGTTGGATGACATGGAAGGTGATGGGTACATTGGATGACATGGAAGGTGATGGGTACATTGGATGACATGGAAGGTGATGGGTACGTTGGATGACATGGAAGGTGATGGGTACGTTGGATGACATGGAAGGTGATGGGTACGTTGGATGACATGGAGGGTGATGGGTACGTTGGATGACATGGAAGGTGATGGGTACGTTGGATGACATGGAGGGTGATGGGTACATTGGATGACATGGAGGGTGATGGGTACATTGGATGACATGGAAGGTGATGGGTACATTGGATGACATGGAAGGTGATGGGTACGTTGGATGACATGGAAGGTGATGGGTACGTTGGATGACATGGAGGGTGATGGGTACGTTGGATGACATGGAAGGTGATGGGTACGTTGGATGACATGGAGGGTGATGGGTACATTGGATGACATGGAGGGTGATGGGTACATTGGATGACATGGAAGGTGATGGGTACATTGGATGACATGGAAGGTGATGGGTACGTTGGATGGCATGGAGGGGAGGGTGATGGGTACATTGGATGACATGGAGGGGAGGGTGATGGGTACATTGGATGACATGGAGGGTGATGAGTACCTTGGATGACATGGAGGGTGATGGGTACGTTGGATGACATGGAGGATGATGGGTACATTGGATGACATGGAAGGTGATGGGTACATTGGATGACATGGAAGGTGATGGGTACATTGGATGACATGGAGGGTGATGGGAACATTGGATGACATGGAAGGTGATGGGTACGTTGGATGACATGGAGGGTGATGGGTACGTTGGATGACATGGAAGGTGATGGGTACATTGGATGACATGGAGGGTGATGGGTACGTTGGATGACATGGAAGGTGATGGGTACATTGGATGACATGGAGGGTGATGGGTACGTTGGATGACATGGAAGGTGATGGGTACATTGGATGACATGGAAGGTGATGGGTACGTTGGATGACATGGAAGGTGATGGGTACGTTGGATGACATGGAAGGTGATGGGTACGTTGGATGACATGGAGGGTGATGGGTACATTGGATGACATGGAGGGTGATGGGTACATTGGATGACATGGAAGGTGATGGGTACATTGGATGACATGGAAGGTGATGGGTACGTTGGATGGCATGGAGGGGAGGGTGATGGGTACATTGGATGACATGGAGGGGAGGGTGATGGGTACATTGGATGACATGGAGGGTGATGGGTACATTGGATGACATGGAGGGTGATGAGTACCTTGGATGACATGGAGGGTGATGGGTACGTTGGATGACATGGAAGGTGATGGGTACATTGGATGACATGGAGGGTGATGGGTACGTTGGATGACATGGAGGGTGATGGGTACGTTGGATGACATGGAAGGTGATGGGTATGTTGGATGACATGGAGGGTGATGGGTACGTTGGATGACATGGAGGGTGATGGGTACATTGGATGACATGGAAGGTGATGGGTACATTGGATGACACGGAGGGTGATGGGTACATTGGATGACATGGAGGGTGATGGGTACATTGGATGACATGGAGAGTGATGGGTACGTTGGATGACATGGAGGGTGATGGGTACATTGGATGACATGGAGGGTGATGAGTACATTGGATGACACGGAGGGTGATGGGTACGTTGGATGACATGGAAGGTGATGGGTACATTGGATGACATGGAGGGTGATGGGTACGTTGGATGACATGGAGGGTGATGGGTATGTTGGATGACATGGAGGGTGATGGGTACGTTGGATGACATGGAGGGTGATGGGTACATTGGATGACATGGAAGGTGATGGGTACATTGGATGACACGGAGGGTGATGGGTACATTGGATGACATGGAAGGTGATGGGTACATTGGATGACATGGAGAGTGATGGGTACGTTGGATGACATGGAGGGTGATGGGTACATTGGATGACATGGAAGGTGATGGGTACATTGGATGACACGGAGGGTGATGGGTACATTGGATGACATGGAAGGTGATGGGTACATTGGATGACACGGAGGGTGATGGGTACATTGGATGACATGGAGGGTGATGGGTACATTGGATGACATGGAAGGTGATGGGTACATTGGATGACATGGAGAGTGATGGGTACGTTGGATGACATGGAGGGTGATGGGTACATTGGATGACATGGAAGGTGATGGGTACATTGGATGACACGGAGGGTGATGGGTACATTGGATGACATGGAAGGTGATGGGTACATTGGATGACACGGAGGGTGATGGGTACATTGGATGACATGGAGGGTGATGGGTACATTGGATGACATGGAGAGTGATGGGTACGTTGGATGACATGGAGGGTGATGGGTACATTGGATGACATGGAGGGTGATGAGTACATTGGATGACACGGAGGGTGATGGGTACGTTGGATGACATGGAGGGTGATGGGTACGTTGGATGACATGGAAGGTGATGGTTACATTGGATGACATGGAGGGGAGGGTGATGGGTACGTTGGATGACATGGAGGGGAGGGTGATGGGTACATTGGATGACATGGAAGGTGATGGGTACGTTGGATGACATGGAAGGTGATGGTTACATTGGATGACATGGAGGGGAGGGTGATGGGTACATTGGATGACATGGAGGGGAGGGTGATGGGTTCATTGCATGACATGGAGGGTGATGGGTACATTGGATGACATGGAGAGTGATGGGTACGTTGGATGACATGGAGGGTGATGGGTACATTGGATGACATGGAGGGTGATGAGTACATTGGATGACACGGAGGGTGATGGGTACGTTGGATGACATGGAGGGTGATGGGTACGTTGGATGACATGGAAGGTGATGGTTACATTGGATGACATGGAGGGGAGGGTGATGGGTACGTTGGATGACATGGAGGGGAGGGTGATGGGTACATTGGATGACATGGAAGGTGATGGGTACGTTGGATGACATGGAAGGTGATGGTTACATTGGATGACATGGAGGGGAGGGTGATGGGTTCATTGCATGACATGGAGGGTGATGGGTACATTGGATGACATGGAGAGTGATGGGTACGTTGGATGACATGGAGGGTGATGGGTACATTGGATGACATGGAGGGTGATGAGTACATTGGATGACACGGAGGGTGATGGGTACGTTGGATGACATGGAGGGTGATGGGTACGTTGGATGACATGGAAGGTGATGGTTACATTGGATGACATGGAGGGGAGGGTGATGGGTACGTTGGATGACATGGAGGGGAGGGTGATGGGTACATTGGATGACATGGAAGGTGATGGGTACGTTGGATGACATGGAAGGTGATGGTTACATTGGATGACATGGAGGGGAGGGTGATGGGTACATTGGATGACATGGAGGGGAGGGTGATGGGTTCATTGCATGACATGGAGGGTGATGGGTACATTGGATGACATGGAGAGTGATGGGTACGTTGGATGACATGGAGGGTGATGGGTACATTGGATGACATGGAGGGTGATGAGTACATTGGATGACACGGAGGGTGATGGGTACGTTGGATGACATGGAGGGTGATGGGTACGTTGGATGACATGGAAGGTGATGGTTACATTGGATGACATGGAGGGGAGGGTGATGGGTACGTTGGATGACATGGAGGGGAGGGTGATGGGTACATTGGATGACATGGAAGGTGATGGGTACGTTGGATGACATGGAAGGTGATGGTTACATTGGATGACATGGAGGGGAGGGTGATGGGTTCATTGCATGACATGGAGGGTGATGGGTACATTGGATGACATGGAGAGTGATGGGTACGTTGGATGACATGGAGGGTGATGGGTACATTGGATGACACGGAGGGTGATGGGTACGTTGGATGACATGGAGGGTGATGGGTACGTTGGATGACATGGAAGGTGATGGTTACATTGGATGACATGGAGGGGAGGGTGATGGGTACGTTGGATGACATGGAGGGGAGGGTGATGGGTACATTGGATGACATGGAAGGTGATGGGTACGTTGTATGGAGGGTGATGGGTTCATTGCATGACATGGAGGGTGATGGGAACATTGTATGGGGGGTGATGGGTACATTGGATGACATGGAGGGTGATGGCTCCGTTGGATGACATGGAGGGTGATGGGTACGTTGGATGACATGGAGGGTGATGAGAACATTGTATGGGGGGTGATGGGTACATTGTATGGGGGGTGATGGGGTCCCAGTATTAGAGTGACAGGTCTCTCTTACTCTCCGAGACTTTAAGGGTGCCCAGATTTCTATACATATACACCACAGGTATTTGGATTTTAAAAGACGTTGAAAAGTCCATCACATCCTGGACCAATATGCCACCAAGTGATTTGAAGGATCCTGAATGGAAAAGTTGGGGGGATCTCTACGGTCATTTCACGACACGTTTCGTGGGTTCCAAATATCGCACTTCCTCAGGCTCTGTGAGACGACATAAATAAACCCATCATACATTTCCCTCCAATGAATAGATTGTAGAACCACAACGCATGTCATTCACTTTATATACAACACAAGTCCTATTTCCCCAATCATGGGGTCAGGAAACTGGAGACCACCACTACACCAAACCTCCCCCTGAGAGGGGAATCTGATAATCACAGGGGGTAAAAAATGAGCAAAAAGAGAATAAATAAAAAAGTATAAGACGGGACAACTAAATTGTGGGTGACTTGAATTATTGGGGTACACATACAGTATACCTACCACTTAGAGGGGCCTCAGGGAGTGTCCCCGCTACATTTCTACCACTCTCTTACCCCCAATAAATAGACACATAGGGGTGCGCAGGGCCGGGACAAGAGGTGGGCAGGAGGGGCGGCTGCTCTGGGCACTGTGGTATCATGTGAGCTGGAGGGGGGTGGGGGGTTCCACAAGGAGATTGATGGGGGGGAATTTGTGTCGGGAGAGGGGAATCGGGGGAACAGCAGGGGGTAAGAATTGTTTTAGGTGGGAACATTGGGGGGGGGGTGCTAGGCCATTTGGTAGAGGTTGGAGGGGCATTGCACTAGAAGAGGAATTGTTTTGGGGGGCAGGGGATTCATGGTAGTAGGGATGATTGGGGGGGTATTTGTGCTAAGAGGGGTAATTGGGGGGGGGATTTGCGCTGGTAAGGGGGGCTTTGGAGTGGAGGGAGAATATTTGTCCTCGGAGGGGTGATTTTTTCTGCAGGGGGTTTTTTGGAGAGAGAGAGGATTTGAGCTGGTCGGGGGATGGGGGGGGGGGCAAAGATTTCTGCTGGGAGGGAGGATTTGTACTGGGAGGAGGGGAAATTTATATTTAGAGGGTGAGAATGCAGATTAGTGCTGAATTATTTTTTGGGGGGGGGATTTTTGCTGACACAAAATGCTCATACATCTGGGGGGAGGGGCTCACTTTGGCATGTTCTCCCTGGGCTCTAGATGACCTTGTCCCGGCACTGGGTGTGTTGCAGCTCATTGGATTAGGGTGTGCACCCCAAAGCTCAGGTACACACGCCCCTTTCTCTACACGCCTCACCTGCACTGCACAGGGAATGAATGGGAGGAGTTCTGTGCTGAGAGGCTTCCTGTTCATTCACAAACTGAAACATAGTAAATGTAGCGGTCCCCCCGTAAGGTGCAACGACCATCAGGTTACCCGTCAACAGGTGATCCCGGACGAGCCCCCAAATGTAGCGGTACTTCGTAGGGGCTGCTAAGTGACGTGGGCCACATGCCTTAGCAGCCCCTACGGGGGTACCGCTACATTTGGGGGCTCGTCCGGGATCACCTGTACACGGGTAACTTAGCGGTCATTGCCCCTAGCAACCAAAGTTTAGCGAACCGGGTAACATGTACTTTGTTTCCTATGCTTCAGTTATGGATGAACACAGTGAGTGAGTGTGATCACTGTGTTCATTTAGAAAACGAAGGGGTCGGTAAATTACATATTGATCAACCCCTTCCCCCGGGATGGGAGCCAGCAGCACTGCAGTGGGGAGGGGCACAACACAGGGGGAAGCCTGGGCAGTAGGGGGAATTGGCACCGCACAGAGTGATTAGGGCATGCCCAGGCACACCCCCTACGCTCGCCTACAGATAGATGTGTAAAAGGCTATATAGCTGTACATCACACCTGGGAATATTAGGGGGTATTCCTCTCCTCTGGGCAACCCCCACCCCCGATTTTTACATATAAACAAAAAGTGTGAGAATAGGCCCAACCCTTAACTGCTTGTGGACCGCCGACCGTAGATATACCGCGCCCGCTTTGCACTGGATTATGTACCTATTATGTGATCTGACACCTCCGGTTCTGGGGGGGCGCACCACCAGCGACCCCCTCCCGCTGTGATTGGACAATCAGCGGTTCCAGCGGGAAGCGATGTCCGCTGAGACCCAACCGATCGTTCAGGAAAACAGGCAGAACGGCGATCTGTGAGGGGGGAATGTGCTGATCCTGTGTCTCTGCTAAGCAGGAACAGAGATCTTTACCTCCCCCCAGTCAATGCACCTCCCCCGCAAAGGTTAGTAAGCACTCCCTAGGCACACAGTTAAGGCCCCCTTCCCTGCCAGTATCATTAGTACAGTGACAGTGCATATTTTTTAGCACTGACCGCTGTATTAGTGTCACTGGTCCCCTAAAAGTGTCAGTTAGTGTCAGATTTGTCCGCCACAATGTCGCAGTCCCACTAAAAATCGCTGATCACCACCATTACTAATCAAAAAAAGAAAAAATAAATACATCTATCCCATAGTTTGTAGACGTGATAACTTTTGCGCAAACCGATCAATATATACGCTTATTGGGATTTATTTGTAGTAGAATACATATTGGGATAAATTGATGAAGAAATTTGTTTTTGTTTTTTTTAAATGTATTGGATGTTTTGTAGCAGAAAGTAAAAAATATTGTTTTTTTTTATAAAATTGTCGGTCTTTTTTTTTCTTCTTTATAGTGCAAAAAACGCAAATACTACCAAAAGAAATCTCTATTTGTGGGGGGAAAAAGGACATCAATTATATTTGGGTATAGCGTTGCACGACCGCGCAAATGTCAGTTAAAGTGACTCAGTGCCATATCGCAAAAAATGGCCTGGTCAGCAGGGGGGGGGGGTAAATCTTCCAGAGCTGAAGTGGTTAAAGTGGCAGTAAATGCTTTTTTTTTTTAACTTTGATCAATAAGAAGACTTACCTGTAGATACTGTAGATATCTCCTAAACGTGCGCTCTGAAGCAATGGCGTACCCGTGCCGAGAACCAGGAGGAAAGAACGGGTGAAGATGGCGGTCCTATCGGTGGGGGTGAAGATGGAGGTCCTATCAGGGGGGGTGAAGAAGGAGGTCCTATCAGTGGTGGTGAAGATGGAGGTCCTATCAGTGGTGGTGAAGATGAAGGTCCTATCAGTGGGGGGTGAAGATGGAGGTCCTATCAGTGGGGGGGTGAAGATGGAGGTCCTATCAGTGGGGGGTGAAGATGGAGGTCCTATCAGTGGGGGGGTGAAGATGGAGGTCCTATCAGTGGTGGTGAAGATGGAGGTCCTATCAGTGGGGGGGTGAAGATGGAGGTCCTATTAGTGGGGAGTGAAGATGGAGGTCCTATCAGTGGGGGGTGAAGATGGAGGTCCTATCAGTGGGAGTGAAGATGGAGGTCCTATCGGTGGGGGTGAAGATGGAGGTCCTATCGGTGGGGGTGAAGATGGAGGTACGATCAGAGGGGGAGGAGATGGAGGTCCTATCAGTGGGTGTGAAGAAGGAGGTCCTATCAGTGGGGGGTGAAGATGGAGGTCCTATCAGTGGGGGTGAAGATGGAGGTCCTATCAGTGGGGATGAAGATGGAGGTCCTATCAGTGGGGGGTGAAGATGGAGGTCCTATCAGTGGGGATGAAGATGGAGGTCCTATCGGTGGGGGTGAAGATGGAGGTACGATCAGAGGGGGAGGAGATGGAGGTCCTATCAGTGGGTGTGAAGAAGGAGGTCCTATCAGTGGGGGGTGAAGATGGAGGTCCTATCAGTGGGGGTGAAGATGGAGGTCCTATCGGTGGGGGGTGAAGATGGAGGTCCTATCAGTGGGCGGTGAAGATGGAGGTCCTATCAGTGGGGGGTGAAGATGGAGGTCCTATCAGTGGGGGTGAAGATGGAGGTCCTATCAGTGGGGGTGAAGATGGAGGTCCTATCGGTGGGGGTGCAGATGGAGGTCCTATCAGTGGGGGGTGAAGATGGAGGTCCTATCAGTGGGGGGTGAAGATGGAGGTCCTATCAGTGGGGGTGAAGATGGAGGTCCTATCTGTGGAGGTGAAGATGGAGGTCCTATCAGTGGGTGTGAAGATGGAGGTCCTATCGGTGGGGGTGAAGATGGAGGTCCTATCAGTGGGTGTGAAGATGGAGGTCCTATCGGTGGGGGTGAAGATGGAGGTCCTATCGGTGGGGGTGAAGATGGAGGTCCTATCAGTGGGGGTGAAGATGGAGGTCCTATCGGTGGGTGTGAAGATGGAGGTCCTATCAGTGGGGGTGAAGATGGAGGTCCTATCGGTGGGGGTGAAGATGGAGGTCCTATCAGTGGGGGTGAAGATGGAGGTCCTATCAGTGGGGGTGAAGATGGAGGTCTTATCGGTGGGGGTGAAGATGGAGGTCCTATCGGTGGGTGTGAAGATGGAGGTCCTATCGGTGGGGGTGAAGATGGAGGTCCTATCAGTGGGGGTGAAGATGGAGGTCCTATCGGTGGTGGTGAAGATGGAGGTCCTATCAGTGGGGGTGAAGATGGAGGTCTTATCGGTGGGGGTGAAGATGGAGGTCCTATCGGTGGGTGTGAAGATGGAGGTCCTATCGGTGGGGGTGAAGATGGAGGTCCTATCAGTGGGGGTGAAGATGGAGGTCCTATCGGTGGTGGTGAAGATGGAGGTCCTATCAGTAGGGGTGCAGATAGAGGTCCTATCAGTGGGGTAAAGATGGAGGTCCTATCAGTGGAGGTGAAGATGGAGGTCCTATCAGTGGGTGAGAAGATGGATGTCCTATCAGTGGGGGTAAAGATGGAGGTCCTATCAGTGGGGGTGAAGATGGAGGTCTTATCGGTGGGGGTGAAGATGGAGGTCCTATCGGTGGGTGTGAAGATGGAGGTCCTATCGGTGGGGGTGAAGATGGAGGTCCTATCGGTGGGGGTGAAGATGGAGGTACGATCGGTGGGGGGGGGAAATGGAGGTCCTATCGGTGGGGGTAAAGATGGAGGTCCTATCAGTGGGGGTGAAGATGGAGGTCCTATCGGTGGGTGTGAAGATGGAGGTCCTATCGGTGGGGGTGAAGATGGAGGTCCTATCAGTGGGGGTGAAGATGGAGGTCCTATCGGTGGTGGTGAAGATGGAGGTCCTATCAGTAGGGGTGCAGATAGAGGTCCTATCAGTGGGGTAAAGATGGAGGTCCTATCAGTGGAGGTGAAGATGGAGGTCCTATCAGTGGGTGAGAAGATGGATGTCCTATCAGTGGGGGTAAAGATGGAGGTCCTATCAGTGGGGGTGAAGATGGAGGTCCTATCAGTGGGGGTGAAGATGGAGGTCCTATCAGTGGGGGTGGAGATGGAGGTCCTATCGGTGGGGGTGAAGATGGAGGTCCTATCAGTGGGGGTGAAGATGGAGGTCCTATCGGTGGGGGTGAAGATGGAGGTCCTATCAGTGGGGGTGAAGATGGAGGTCCTATCAGTAGGGGTGCAGATAGAGGTCCTATCAGTGGGGTAAAGATGGAGGTCCTATCAGTGGGGGTGAAGATGGAGGTCCTATCAGTGGGTGAGAAGATGGATGTCCTATCAGTGGGGGTAAAGATGGAGGTCCTATCAGTGGGGGTGAAGATGGAGGTCCTATCAGTGGGGGTGAAGATGGAGGTCCTATCAGTGGGGGTGGAGATGGAGGTCCTATCGGTGGGGGTGAAGATGGAGGTCCTATCAGTGGGGGTGAAGATGGAGGTCCTATCGGTGGGGGTGAAGATGGAGGTCCTATCAGTGGGGGTGAAGATGGAGGTCCTATCGGTGGGGGTGAAGATGGAGGTACGATCGGTGGGGGGGGGGAGATGGAGGTCCTAACGGTGGGGGTGAAGATGGAGGTCCTATCAGCGGGGGTGAAGATGGAGATCCTATCAGCGGGGTGAAGATGGAGGTCCTATCAGTGGGGGGTGAAGATGGAGGTCCTATCAGTGGGGGTGAAGATGGAGGTCCTATCAGTGGGGGTGAAGATGGAGGTCCTATTAGTGGGTGAGAAGATGGAGGTCCTATCAGTGGGGGGGGGGGGTGAAGATGGAGGTCCTATCAGTGGGGGGGTGAAAATGGGGGTCCTATCAGTGGGGGTTGAAGATTGAGGTCCTATCAGTGGGGGTGAAGATGGAGGTCCTATCAGTGGGGGTGAAGATGGAGGTCCTATCAGTGGGGGTGAAGATGGAGGTCCTATCAGTGGGGGTGAAGATGGAGGTCCTACCAGTGGGGGTGAAGATGGAGGTCCTATCAGTGGGGGGTGAAGGTGGAGGTCCTATCAGTGGGGGTGAAGATGGAGGTCCTATCAGTGGGGGTGAAGATGGAGTGGGGTGGGGGTGCAGATAGAGGTCCTATCAGCGGGGGTGAAGATGGAGGTCCTATCAGGGGGGGTGAAGATGGAGGTCCTATCAGTGGGGGGTGAAGATGGAGGTCCTATGAGTGGGGGTGAAGATGGAGGTCCTATCAGTGGGGGTGAAGATGGAGGTCCTATCAGTGGGGGTGAAGATGGAGGTCCTATCAGTGGGGGGTGAAGATGGAGGTCCTATTAGTGGGGGTGAAGATGGAGGTCCTATCAGTGGGGGTAAAGATGGAGGTCCTATCAGTGGGGTAAAGATGGAGGTCCTATCAGAGGGGATGAAGATGGAGGTCCTATCAGTGGGGGGTGAAGATGGAGGTCCTATCAGTGAGGGGTGAAGATGGAAGGCCCTATCAGTGGGTGTGAAGATGGAAGTCCTATCAGTGGGGGGTGAAGATGGAGGTCCTATCAGTGGGTGTGAAGATGGAGGTCCCATCAGTGGAGGGTGAAGATGGAGGTCCAATTAGCGGGGGTGAAGATGGAGGTCCTATCAGTGGGGGTGAAGATGGAGGTCCTATTAGTGGGTGAGAAGATGGAGGTCCTATCAGTGGGGGGGTGAAGATGGAGGTCCTATCAGTGGGGGTGAAGATGGAGGTCCTATCGGTGGGGGTGAAGATGGAGGTCCTATCAGTGGGGGGTGAAGGTGGAGGTCCTATCAGTGGGGGTGAAGATGGAGGTCCTATCAGTGGGGGTGAAGATGGAGTGGGGGTGGGGGTGAAGATGGAGGTCCTATCGGTGGGGGTGAAGATGGAGGTCCTATCGGTGGGGGGTGAAGATGGAGGTCCTATCGGTGGGGGTGAAGATGGAGGTCCTATCGGTGGGGGTGAAGATGGAGGTCCTATCGGTGGGGGTGAAGATGGAGGTTCTATCAGTGGGGGGTGAAGATGGAGGTTCTATCAGTGGGGGTGAAGATGGAGGTCCTATCGGTGGGGGTGAAGATGGAGGTTCTATCAGTGGGGGGTGAAGATGGAGGTTCTATCAGTGGGGGGTGAAGATGGAGGTCCTATTAGTGGGGGGTGAAGATGGAGGTCCTATTAGTGGGGGGTGAAGATGGAGGTCCTATCGGTGGGTGTGAAGATGGAGGTTCTATCAGTGGGGGGTGAAGATGGAGGTCCTATCGGTGGGGGTGAAGATGGAGGTCCTATCAGTGGGGGGTGAAGATGGAGGTCCTATCGGTGGGTGTGAAGATGGAGGTCCTATCGGTGGGGGTGAAGATGGAGGTTCTATCAGTGGGGGGTGAAGATGGAGGTCCTATCGGTGGGGGTGAAGATGGAGGTCCTATCGGTGGGTGTGAAGATGGAGGTCCTATCGGTGGGGGTGAAGATGGAGGTCCTATCGGTGGGGGGTGAAGATGGAGGTTCTATCAGTGGGGGGTGAAGATGGAGGTCCTATCGGTGGGGGGGTGAAGATGGAGGTTCTATCAGTGGGGGGTGAAGATGGAGGACCTATCGGTGGGGGGTGAAGATGGAGGTCCTATCGGTGGGGGTGAAGATGGAGGTTCTATCAGTGGGGGGTGAAGATGGAGGTCCTATCGGTGGGGGGGTGAAGATGGAGGTTCTATCAGTGGGGGGTGAAGATGGAGGACCTATCGGTGGGGGGTGAAGATGGAGGTCCTATCGGTGGGGGTGAAGATGGAGGTCCTATCAGTGGGGGGTGAAGATGGAGGTTCTATCAGTGGGGGGTGAAGATGGAGGTCCTATCGGTGGGGGGTGAAGATGGAGGTCCTATCGGTGGGGGTGAAGATGGAGGTCCTATCGGTGGGGGGTGAAGATGGAGGTCCTATCGGTGGTGACACCACGCCTCCGGAGGACTTCATTGTAAGGTAAGGCTCATATAATGTACATTGCGTTGCCTTACCTTACACAACTTACCCTTCACGTTGCCTTGCAGGGGGAAACGTTTTTTGGGGTTTTTTTTTTACGATCGCTTTAAGTGGCCATTACTTGTATGGGAGGAAATAAGAAGCAGAAGAACTCTGGAAGGTGGAGAGCGACATCTGGTGGCCATTTTCATACGAACTCGATCTGATTCTACGTTACTCCATAGTGACGCCATTGGTAACGAAGGTTATGATTGGAGCCGATACTAGAAGATGAATACTACTTTAGTTTCACATTTGCGATTGTGTGTCAGTAACTTGAATGGGGGGGGGGGGGGGGGGGGAGGGGCTTAACCAGCATACCCCCCCCCCCCCCCAAAAAAAGGGGGAGGTATAAAGACAGCGATATGAGGAGAGGAATTGGAGGGGTGAGTATTGGGGGAGAGGTGGGGGGTCCTACAAGAACAACAACCGCCATCATACGCCGATCGATAATAAGAGAGGCACATGGAGCTGGCGAGTGCCGGAGGGGAGCCGATCTTCACCACACACATACGGGGCTTGGAGGCCGAGAAGAAAAAAGTCAATATTGTGGACTTTACACCTTTTGTATCGATCGCTCACATCTAATGACACCGAGGGAACTAGTGGTAAAAGTGGGATATACTATATACACTCTATTCCCAAAAGTATTGGGACACCTGCCTTTACACACACATGACCTTTAATGACCCCCCAGTCTTAGTCCGGAGGGTTCAATATTGTGTTGGCTCCGCCCTTTGCAGATATAACAGCTTCAACTCTTCTGGGAAGGCCGTCCACAAGGTTTAGGAGGGTGTCTATGGGAATGTCTGACCATTCTTCCAGAAGAACATTTGTGAGGTCAGGCGCTGATGTTGGATGAGAAGGCCTGGCTCAGAGTCTCTGCTCTAATTCATCCCAAAGGTGTTCTTTCAGGTTGAGGTCAGGACTCTGTGCAGGTCAGTCAAGTTCCTCCACCCCAAACTCGCTCCTCCATGTCTTTATGGACCTTGATTTGTGCACTGGTGGGCAGTCATATTGGAACAGGAAGGGGCCGTCCCCCAAACTCCTCCCACAATGTTGGGAGCATCAAATTGTCCAAAATGTCTTGGTATGCTGACGCCTTCAGAGTTACCTTCACTGGGCCTAAGGGGCCAACCCAACCCCTGAAAAACAACCCCCACACCATAATCCCCCCTCCATCCCACACCATAATACCCCCCTCCACCTCCCCACACCATAATCCCCCCTCCCCCCCACACTATAATCCCCCCTCTACCTCCCCACACCACAATCCTCCCTATACCAAATGGTTTGGACCAGTGCACAAAGCAAGGTCCATAAAGACATGGATGAGTGAGTTTGGGGTGGAGGAACTTGACTGGCCTGCACAGAGTCCTGACCTCAACCCCATAGAACACCTTTGGGATGAATAAGGCAGGCAGGCCTTCTCATCCAACATCAGTGCCTGACCTCACAAATGCTCTTCTGGAAGAATGGTCAGACATTCCCATAGACACCCTCCTAAACCTTGTGGACGGCCTTCCCAGAAGAGGTGAAGCTGTTATAGCTGCAAAGGGCGGAGCCAACTCAATATTGAACCCTCCGGACTAAGACTGGGAGGACATTAAAGTTCATGTGTGTGTAAAGGCAGGCGTCCCGATACTTTTGGTGATAGAGCCTCTCTAAATTGGGATTGACATACTCGTCATATAGGTATCTTTCATTATTTTTTTTCAAGGCGGTGACAGTTGACCTTCATTTTCTTTTATTTCTAATTTCATCCACATACACACCGAGTGAGAGTCACTTTGTGGCGCAGAGTCTATGTGTTTGTATATCTAAGAACTTGCCGATGAGATGGGTATGATTGGTAATCAGCGCGGGTTTCTGAACGATCGTTTTCACCAGACCGACCTCTTCTATGAGGAAGTGAGCTCCCATCCAGATACAGGAAGGCCGTAGATGTCGTGTCTCTGAACTTCACCAAATCATTCCATACAGTTCCCCAAAAACACGAAATTCACAAACTGAGGTCTGCTGGCATGGACCATGGGGTACGTTCCTGGATAGAGGACTGGTTACCGGGGCGGGTCCAAAGGGTGGTAATAATTCTTCCCAGACTGGTCTGGGGTGGTAAATGGTGTCCACCAAGGATCTGTCCCGGGACCACTTCTGGTTAATTTATAAATGATATAGAGGACGGTAGAAGGAGCTCAATCTCTGTGTTTCCTGACGATATAAACCTAAGCAGGACAATATCTTCACAGGAGGATATAGAAACCTTACAGGAAGACCTCAATAAAATAATGGGGGGGGGGGAACTACGTGGCAAATGAGGTTTATTGGAGATAAAAATATGAATGCAAGTTACTCACTAGGGTTAGAACCTCTGGGGGAATCCAGGATGGGGAAAGATCTGGGGGTCCTAGTAGATGACAATGACATGCAATGCCAAGCTGCTGCAAGCAAAGTCAACAGGATATTGGCATGATTCAAAAAGGGGATATACTCCAGAGATAAAACGATAATTATCCCACTATACAAGACTCTGGTCTGGCCACATCTGGAGTATTCCGTCCAGTTCTGGGCACCAGTCCTCAGGAAGGATGTGCTGGGACTGGAGAGAGTCAAGGGAAAGGCAACAAAGCTAAAAAGGGGTCTTCGGGAGTTCAGTTATGGAGGACAGAGGAGCTTATTTATAGGGGCTGGAGGACATCATTTATTAGGGATGGAGGAGCTCAGTTATGAAGGATGGAGGACCTCAGTTATGGATGATGAAGGAGTTAAGTTATGGGGGCTGGAGGAGTTCAGTTATAGGGGTTGGAGGACATCAGTTATGGGTAAATGAGGACATTAGTTAGGGGATAGAGGACCTCGGTTATGGGGGCTGGGGCAGCTCAGTTATTGGGAGTGGAGGACCTTAGTTATGGGGGAGGGGGGGTGGAGGAGCTCAGTTATGGGGGTGAAGGAGCTCAGTTATGGGGGTGAAGGAGCTCAGTTATGGGGGATGGAGGATCTTAGTTATTGGAAGTGGAGGACCTCTGTTATGGGGGAGGGGGGGTGGAGGAGCTCAGTTATGGGGGTGAAGGAGCTCAGTTATGGGGTATGAAGGACCTCAGTTATGGGGGATGGAGGAGCTCAGTTATGGGGATGGAGGACCTTAGTTATTGGGAGTGGAGGACCTCAGTTATGGGGGGGGGGGGGTGAAGGCTCTCAGTTATGGGGGTGAAGGAGCTCAGTTATGGGGGATGAAGGACCTCAGTTATGGGGGATGGAGGAGCTCAGTTATGGGGGGTGTAGGACCTCAGTTATGGGGGATGGAGGAGCTCAGTTATTGGGGGGGTGGAGGAGCTCAGTTATGGGGTGGAGAAGCCCAGTTATGGGGGTGGAGGGGCCCAGTTATGGGGGTGGAGGACCCCAGTTATGGGGGTGTAGGACTTCAGTTATGGGGGATGGAGGAGCTCAGTTATTGGGGGGGGTGGAGGAGCTCAGTTATGGGGTGGAGGAGCCCAGTTATGGGGGTGGAGGAGCCCAGTTATGGGGGTGGAGGACCCCAGTTATGGGGGTGGAGGACTTCAGATATGGGGGATGGAGGAGCTCAGTTATTGGGGGGGGGGTGTAGGAGCTCAGTTATGGGGGATGGAGGAGCCCAGGTATGGGGGTGGAGGAGCCCAGTTATGGGGGTGGAGAAGCCCAGTTATGGGGGTGGAGGACTTCAGTTATGAGGGTGGTGGACTTCAGTTATGGGGGTGGAGGAGCCCAGTTATGGGGGTGGAGGAGCCCAGTTATGGGGTGGAGGAGCCCAGTTATGGGGGTGGAGGAGCCCAGTTATGGGGTGGAGGAGCCCAGTTATGGGGGTGGAGGAGCCCAGTTATGGGGTGGAGGAGCCCAGTTATGGGGGTGGAGGAGCCCAGTTATGGGGTGGAGGAGCCCAGGTATGGGGGTGGAGGAGCCCAGTTATGGGGTGGAGGAGCCCAGTTATGGGGGTGGAGGACTTCAGTTATGGGGGTGGAGGACTTCAGTTATGGGGGTGGAGGAGCTCAGAGAGTGAACTGATATACAGGACGGATTCCTGTCCCATCCTATAATGAATTCAGTTTTCAACTCAACACTATTTATGTAGAAAAAGGAATGTTCCTCCCAAACACACTAGGTGGCAGCAGAGAGTCAACTCTTCAATAACCCGACATACAGGACAAGAGAAGTAGTACTGTGCAGAGTCCATACATACAGAATAAGAACAGATACCGAGAATTACACCCGACATACAGGACACAAAACAAGTCCTCACTGACCTCTGTAGCTGTAGGTACGGTGGAGTACTGTTTGGTTGTGGAAGGTTTGTCAGTTTGCTCTGTTCCCTCTCCCAGCAGTGATTTGGCTGCCATGTCTCCACAGTGCCTGCAGCTACAGAGACCCCCGGATCTTCACACATTATTGTTATTATTATTGTTACTATTATTATCATCTTTGTTATTATTATTGTTACTATTATTATGCTCATATTTACATTTATTGGTAAAATACAAGACAAATAGAAACACAAATTCATTTCCCGCCATTTCCTCTTTCTGTAGATTTCGGTGTTTGTTTTGTTTCCTTTCTTTATGTTTTATGATTATTAAGTTGTATTTTTTTCCCCTTTTTTTTGCCCCTTGGGGTTATTTTCAAAGGACCCCGAATCTTCCTATCTATGCCCCTCATCCTGAAGTCGGATATTTTGATTTTTGATATCTCGCTGAGGTTGCTGAATTATGGAAAGGGAATGGGGGGGGGGGGGGGGGGTCACTGGGCTGCCAATCCCTCCCATCCCTACATTGTACTATTTATTAATACATCAGACCTTGAGTAGGGACTGAGGGGAATAATAGGGACCCAGGAGGGACCGTCAGCTCAGAAGAGGAACTAGCAAAGGTTTATTATCAAATATTGGGCTTGTTCTGGGAGATTTGTGGTGGGATGGGCTCCTCGAAGTCCCTGCAATGTCCCCTCTTCCTCCTTCTGATCTTCTCCAGATGTGACCTGTGGCCCCCATCATCCCTCAGCACAGACCCCGGCCCTGTTTCTGGAATCCCTCCAATGTGTGGAGAGAGAGAGGGGGAGCAGTATGAGAACTGGCTGTGCTGTGTCTTAACTTCCTCCCAGTCACTTCCTTCTGCTAAACTCACTTCTGCATTACTCTCTCGCCTCCATACGCCCTAAAATACTTCATCCGCGCTCTCGCCAACATCCCTGAGGACCCACGGAGGTTACAGCGCCCTCCTCAACCCAGAGGACCATTCCTGGCCACTGCAGGACCTCCCAATACCTACAGAACCTCTCCTGGTAACTGCAGGACCTCCTAATACCCACAGGACCTCTCCTGGTAACTGCAGGACCTACCAATACCTACAGAACCTCTCCTGGCCACTACAGGACCAGCCTATACCCAGACGACTTCTCCTTGTCACTAAAGGACATTTCAATACCCACAGGACCTCTTTGGGCAACTGCAGGACCTCCCAATACCACAAGGACCTCTCCTGGCCACTGCCGGACCTTCTAGTTCCCAGAAAATCTTTCCTGGCCACCCAGGACCCAGACAACCTCTCCTGGCCACTGCAGGACCTCCCAATACCCAGACAACCTCTCCTGGCCACTGCAGGACCTCCCAATACCCAGAGGACCTCTCCTGGCCACTGCCAGACCTTTTAGTTCCCAGAAAATCTTTCCTGGCCACCCAGGACCCAGACAACCTCTCCTGGCCACTGCAGGACCTCCCAATACCCAGACAACCTCTCCTGGCCACTGCAGGACCTCCCAATACCCAGACAACCTCTCCTGGCCACTGCAGGACCTCCCAATACCCAGAGGACCTCTCCTGGCTACTGCCAGACCTTCTAGTTCCCATAAGACTTTTCTGGCCACTCATGACCAAGACAACATCTACTGGCCACTGCAGGACCTCTCAATACCCATAGAACCTCTGCTGCCGGACCTCCTAGTACCCAGAGGACCTTCCCTGGCTACTGCGGGACCTCCTAATATTCAGAGGACCTGTCCTGGCTAATGCAGAACCTCGCAATACCCAAAGGACCTCCTCTGACCCCTGCGTGATCTCATAATACGCAGGTAACCTCTCCTTGCCACTGCAATACTTTCCAAAACTCAAAGGATCTACACTGACCACTGAAGGACCTCTAAATACCCAGAAGACCTCTCCTGTCCACTGCCAAACCTCCCAAACCCCAAAGGACCTCTCCTGACCACTTCAGGACCCCGCAATACCCAGAAGACTTCTCCTGACCACTGCAGGATCTCACAATTTGCATTGGACTTCTCCTGATCTATCTGGGACCTTCCAATACCCAGAGGATCTCCATTTGGGATTAGTAAAGTATTCTGCATCTGAATCTGAAATCTGAACTCCCAATACCCAGAGGGCTTCTCCTGGCCACTGCAGGAACTCACAAAGTCCAAAGGACCCCTTCTGGCTATTGCAGAACCTCCCAATATCCAGAGGACCTCTCCAGAACACTGCCGGACCTCTCAAAACCCATAGGACTTCTCCTGATCTATCCAGGACCTTCCAATACCCAGAGGACCTCTACTGACCACCGATCTCCCAAAACCTCCAAGAGACCAGAACTTGCTTGGGGACCTCTTTGGACACCTAGGAGACTCCTGAGTTTTACTCGCCAACTCACAGCACCCGGAGGAGACCCTTTCTGCCCCCAGAGATATGAGCGGTGAGTGTCTTCTATTTTTTATGGTTCGGCCTTAAAAGGTGACTCCCCGTGGAATTTACATTTATCTTTTCCAGCACTCTCCAATAGAAGGAGACTGGAAGAACCTGCTGAGAGATGTAGTTACCAGCATGACTCTTCCTCTGCTAGGAATCTGGGTGGAGGTCCTTTCCCTGAGCTGTTCCACCCTGACTAATAATGAAAGCAGAGGGTGGGGACCCGAAAATCCTCCATCAGAGCTAACCCCTCCCTCAGATTAAAGCAAATATTCATTCTACTGCACCCTCTCCCCTCCAAAAATGCCTCATCCTTTGAATTCTATAGAAATAGCTCTGACATATACTGCAGTGCTGTCACATCAGTCTCTGTACCAGAGGAGCTTACACTCTAATGTTCCCATCAAAACCTCAGCACAGGGATGGTGAGAACCCCTCATAATGGGCACAGCGGGTGTACAGACCCAGGAACTCAGCACAGGGATGGTGAGAACCCCTCATAATGGGCACAGCGGGTGTACAGACCCGGGAACTCAGCACAGGGATGGTGAGAACTCCTCATAATGGGCACAGCGGGTGTACAGACCCGGGAACTCAGCACAGGGATGGTGGGAACCCCTCATAATGGGCACAGCGGGTGTACAGACCCGGGAACTCAGCACAGGGATGGTGGGAACCCCTCATAATGGGCACAGCGGGTGTACAGACCCGGGAACTCAGCACAGGGATGGTGGGAACCCCTCATAATGGGCACAGCGGGTGTACAGACCCGGGAACTCAGCACAGGGATGGTGGGAACCCCTCATAATGGGCACAGCGGGTGTACAGACCCAGGAACTCAGCACAGGGATGGTGGGGAACCCCTCATAATGGGCACAGCGGGTGTACAGACCCGGGAACTCAGCACAGGGATGGTGGGAACCCCTCATAATGGGCACAGCGGGTGTACAGACCCGGGAACTCAGCACAGGGATGGTGGGAACCCCTCATAATGGGCACAGCGGGTGTACAGACCCGGGAACTCAGCACAGGGATGGTGGGGAACCCCTCATAATGGGCACAGCGGGTGTACAGACCCAGGAACTCAGCACAGGGATGGTGAGAACCCCTCATAATGGGCACAGCGGGTGTACAGACCCGGGTACTCAGCACAGGGATGGTGAGAACCCCTCATAATGGGCACAGCGGGTGTACAGACCCGGGAACTCGGCACAGGGATGGTGGGAACCCCTCATAATGGGCACAGCGGGTGTACAGACCCGGGAACTCAGCACAGGGATGGTGGGAACCCCTCATAATGGGCACAGCGGGTGTACAGACCCAGGAACTCAGCACAGGGATGGTGAGAACCCCTCATAATGGGCACAGCGGGTGTACAGACCCGGGAACTCAGCACAGGGATGGTGAGAACCCCTCATAATGGGCACAGCGGGTGTACAGAACCAGGAACTCAGCACAGGGATGGTGGGAACCCCTCATAATGGGCACAGCGGGTGTACAGAACCAGGAACTCAGCACAGGGATGGTAGGAACCCCTCATAATGGGCACAGCGGGTGTACAGAACCAGGAACTCAGCACAGGGATGGTAGGAACCCCTCATAATGGGCACAGCGGGTGTACAGACCCGGGAACTCAGCACAGGGATGGTGGGAACCCCTCATAATGGGCACAGCGGGTGTACAGACCCGGGAACTCAGCACAGGGATGGTGGGAACCCCTCATAATGGGCACAGCGGGTGTACAGACCGGGGAACTCAGCACAGGGATGGTGGGAACCCCTCATAATGGGCACAGCGGGTGTACAGACCCGGGAACTCAGCACAGGGATGGGTGGGAACCTCTCATAATGGGCACAGCGGGTGTACAGACCCGGGAACTCAGCACAGAGGAGCCAATCACAGGGGGGTGGGCTGTCGGATGTCATTATATATGCCAAATAAGCTCACTCTTTTATTGGTGGATTCCAGTGATCAGTCACTCATACTGCTCATAGTGACAATGTTTTGTTCATACCTATTGGAAGAATTTACACCCCCTTTTTTGCCACCTACCCCCCCTCCACCCCACCAGCCCTCCTCCACTGTACCAACCCCCCTCCACCCCACCAACCCCCCAACACCGCACCAACCACCCTCCACCGCACTAACCCCCCCTCTGTGCCACCAATCCACCTCCACCGCACCAATCTCCCTCTGTGCCACCAGCCCCCCTCCACCCCACCAACCCCCCCTCTGTGCCACCAGTCCTCCTCCACCCCACCAACCCCCTCTGTGCCACCAGTCCTCCTCCACCCCACCAACCCACCTCTGTGCCACCAGCCTCCCTCTGTGCCACCAACCCCCCTCTGTGCCACCAGTCCCCCCTCCACCCCACCAACCCCCCTCTGTGCCACCAGTCCTCCTCCACCCCACCAACCCCCCTCTGTGCCACCAGCCCCCCTCCACCCCACCAACCCCCCTCTGTGCCACCAACCCCCCTCTGTGCCACCAGCCCCCCTCCACACTACCAACCCCCCTCTGTGCCACCAGCCCCCCTCTGTGCCACCAATCCACCTCCACCGCACCAACCCCCCTTCTCTGTGCCACCAGCCCCCCTCTATGCCACCAACCCCCCTCTGTGCCACCAGCCCCTCTCTGTGCCACCATCCACCTCCACCCCACTAACCCCCGCTGTGCCACCAGCCCCCCTCTATGCCACCAACCCCTCTCTGTGCCACCAATCCACCTCCACCCCACCAACCCCCCTCTGTGCCACCAGCCCCCCTCCACCGCACCAACCCCCCCTCTTTGCCACCAGCCCCCCTCTGTGCCACCAATCAACCTCCACCGCACCAACCCCCCTGTGTGCCACCAGCTCCCCTCTGTGCCACCAACCCCTCTCTGTGCCACCAACTCCCCTCTGTGCCACCAATCCACCTCCACCCCACTAACCCCCCTCTGTGCCACAAGCCCCCCTCCACCTCACCAACCCCCCTCTGTGCTACCAGCCCCCCTCCACCCCATCAACCCCCCTCTGTGCCTCCAACCCCCCTCCACCGCATCAACCACCCTCCACCGCACCAACCCCACTTCTGTGACACCAGCCCCCCTCCACCCCACCAACCCCCCTCTGTGCCACCAGCCCCCCTCCACCCCACCAACCCCCTCTGTGCCACCAGCCCCCCTCTGTGCCACCAATCCACCTCCACCGCACCAATCTCCCGCTGTGCCACCAGCCCCTCTCCACCCCACCAACCCCCCTCGGTGCCACCAGCGCCCCTCCACCCCACCAACCCCCCTCTGTGCTACCAGTCCCCGTCCACCCTACCAACCCCCCTCTGTGCCACCAGCCCCCCTCCACCGCACCAAGCCCCCCTCTGTGCCACCAGCCCCCCTCTGTGCCACCAATCCACCTCCACCGCACCAACCCCCCTCTGTGCCACCAGCTCACCTCTGTGCCACCAACCCCCCTCTGTGCCACCAGCCCCCCTCTGTGCCACCAATCCACCTCCACTGCACCAATCTCCCTCTGTGCCACCAGCCACCCTCCACCCCACCAACCCCCTCTATGCCACTAGCCCCCCTCCACCGCACCAACCACCCTCTGTGCCACCAGCCCCCCTCTGTGCCACCAACCCCCCTCTGTCCATCCAGCCCCCCTCTGTGTCACAAGCCCCCCTCCACCCCACCAACCCCCCTCTGTGCTACCAGTCCCCCTCCACCCCACCAACCCCCCTTTATGCCACCAGCCCCTCTCTACCCCACCAACCCCCTCTGTGCCACCAGCCCCTCTCCACCGCACCAGCCCCCCTGTCCTCCTTACCAACCTCCCTCTGTGCCACCAGCCCCTCTTCACACCACCAACCCCCCTCTGTGCCACCAGCCCCCCTCTGTGCCACCAATCCACCTCCACCGCACCAACCCCCCTCTGTGCCACCAGCCCCCCCTCTATGCCACCAACCCCCCTCTGTGCCACCAGCCCCCCTCCACCCCACCAACCCCCCTCTGTGCTACCAGCCCCCCTCCACCCCACTAACCCCCCTCTGTGCTACCAATCCCCCTCCACCCCCCCTCTGTGCCACCAGCCCCCCTCCACCGCACCAACCCCCCCTCTTTGCCACCAGCCCTCCTCTGTGCCACCAATCCACCTCCACCGCACCAACCCCCCTCTGTGCCACCAGCTCCCCTCTGTGCCACCAACCCCCCTCTGTGACACCAACCCCCCTCTGTGCCACCAATCCACCTCCACCCCACTAACCCCCCTCTGTGCCACAAGCCCCCCTCCACCTCACCAACCCCCCTCTGTGCTACCAGTCCCCATCCAAACCACCATCCCCCCTCTGTGCCACCAGCCCCCCTCCACCCCACCAACCCCCCTCTGTGCCTCCAACCCCCCTCCCCCGCATCAACCACCCTCCACCGCACCAACCCCACCTCTGTGCCACCAGTCCCCCTCCACCCCACCAACCCCCCTCTGTGCCACCAGCCCCCATCTGTGCGACCAATCCACCTCCACCGCACCAATCTCCCGCTGTGCCACCAGCCCCCCTCTGTGCCACCAGCCCCCCTCCACCTCACCAACCCCCCTCTGTGCTACCAGTCCCCCTCCACCCCACCAACCCCCCTCTGTGCCACCAGCCCCCCTCCACCCCAATAACCCCCCTCTGTGCCACC
This sequence comes from Lithobates septentrionalis, assembly GCA_037952835.1. Classification (NCBI taxonomy): domain Eukaryota; kingdom Metazoa; phylum Chordata; class Amphibia; order Anura; family Ranidae; genus Lithobates; species Lithobates septentrionalis. Next base: position 20,640 of record JBBDGP010004903.1, on the reverse strand, counting down.
AGCCCCCCTCCACCCCACCAACCCCCCTCCGTGCTACCAGTCCCCCTCCACCCCACCAACCCCCCTCTGTGCCACCAGCCCCCCTCCACCGCACCAAGCCCCCCTCTGTGCCACCAGCCCCCCTCTGTGCCACCAACCCCCCTCTGTGCCACCAATCCACCGCACCAATCTCCCTCTGTGCCACCAGCCCCCCTCCACCCCACTAACCCCCCTCTGTGCCACCAGCCCCCCTCCACCCCACCAACCCCCCTCTGTGCTACCAGTCCCCCTCCACCACACCAACCCCCATCTATGCCACCAGCCCCCCTCTGTGCCACCAGCCCCCCTCTGTGCCACCAACCCCCCTCTGTCAAACCAGCCCCCCTCTGTGCCACCAATCCACCTCCACCCCACTAACCTCCCTCTGTGCCACCAGCCCCCCTCCACCCCACCAACCCCCTCTGTGCTACCAGTCCCCCTCCACCACACCAACCCCCCTCTGTGCTACCAGTCCCCCTCCACCGCACCAACCACCCTCTGTGCCACCAGCCCCCCTCTGTGCCACCAACCCCCCCTCTGTCACACCAGCCCTCCTCTGTGCCACCAATCCACCTCCACCCCACTAACCCCCCTCTGTGCCACAAGCCCCCCTCTGTGCCACCAGCCCCCCTCCACCCCACCAACCCCCCTCTGTGCCACCAGCCCCCCTCCACCGCACCAGCCCCCCTCCACCGCACCAACCACCCTCCACCGCACCAACCCCACCTCTGTGCCACCAGTCCCCCTCCACCCCACCAATCCCCCTCTGTGCCACCAGCCCCCCTCTGTGCCACCAATCCACCGCACCAATCTCCCGCTGTGCCACCAGCCCCCCTCCACCCCACCAACCCCCCTCTGTGCCACCAGCCCCCCTCCACCTCACCAACCCCCCTCTGTGCCACCAACCCCCCTCCACCCCACCAACCTCCCTCTGTGCCACCAGCCCCCCTCCACTGCACCAGTCCCCCTCCACCGCACCAACCACCCTCCACCGCACCAACCCCCCCCTCTGTGCCACCAGTCCCCCTCCACCGCACCAACCACCCTCCACCCCACCAACCCCCCTCTGTGCCACCAGCCCCCCTCTGTGCCAACCCCCTTTGTGCCACCAGCCTCTGTCCACCATACCAACCTCCTTCTGTGCCACCAGCCCCCCTCCACTCCACCAACCCCCCTCCACTGCACCAACCCCCCTCTGTGCCACCAGCCCCCATCCACCGCACCAACCCCCCTCTGTGCCACCAGCCCCCATCCACCGCACCAACCCCCCTCTGTGCCACCAACCCCCCTCAGCCGCACCAACCCCACTCCACCCCACCAGCCCCCCTCCACTGCACCAACCCCCCTCAGTGCCACCAGCCCTCCTCCACCGCACCAACCCCCATCTGTGCCACCAGCCCTCCTCCACCGCACCAACCCCCCTCTGTGCCACCAGCCCCCATCCACCACACCAACCCCCCTCTGTGCCACCAACCCCCCTCAGCCGCACCAACCCCACTCCACCCCACCAGCCCTCCTCCACTGCACCAACCCCCCTCTGTGCCACCAGCCCTCCTCCACCGCACCAACCCCCCTCTGTGCCACCAGCTCTCCTCCACCACACCAATCCCCCTCTGTGCCACCAGCCCCCCTCTGTGCCACCAACCCCCCTCTGTGCCACCAGCCCTCCTCCACTGCACCAATGCCCCTCTGTGCCACCAGCCCCCCTCTGTGCCACCAACCCCCTCTGTGCCGCCAGCCCCCCTCCACCCCACCAACCCCCCTCTGTGCCACCAGCCCCCTCTGTGCCACCAATCCACCTCCACCGCACCCATCTCCCTCTGTGCCACCAGCCCCCCTCCACCCCACAGGCCCCCCTCTGTGCCACCAGCCCCCCTCCACCCCACCAACCCCCCTCTGTGCCACCAGCCCCCCTCTGTGCCACCAGCCCCCCTCCACCCCACCAACCCTCCTCTGTGCCACTAGCCCCGTCCACCGCACCAACCTCCCTCTGTGCCACCAGCCCCCCTCCACCCCACCAACCCCCCTCTGTGCCACCAGCCCCGTCCACTGCACCAACCTCCCTCTATGCCACCATCCCCTCTTCACACCACCAACCCCCCTCTTTTCCACCAGCCTTCCTCCACCGCACCAATCCCCCTCTGTGCCACCAGCCCCCCTCTGTGCCACCAGCCCCCCTCCACCCCACCAACCCTCCTCTGTGCCACCAGCCCCCCTCCACCCCACCAGCCCCCCTCTGTGCCACCAATCCACCTCCACCGCACCAATCTCCCTCTGTGCCACCAACCCCCTCCACCGAACACTCCACCTCTGTGCCACTCCTCTGTGCCACTAGTCCCCCTCCACCATACCACCCCCCCTCTGTGCCACCAGCCCCGCTCCACTGCACCAAACCCCCTCTGTGCCACCAGCCCACCTCCACCGAAGGAATCCCCCTCTGTGCCACCAACCCCCCTCTGTGCCACCAGCCTCCCCATCACACCAATCCCCCTCTGTGCCACCAGGCCCCCCCCGCACCAACTCCACCCTGTGCCTGGCCCCCTCCACCACACCAACCCCCCTCTGTGCCACCAGCCCCCCTCCACTGCACCAATCCCCCTCTGTGCCACCAGCCCCCCTCCACCACACCAATTCCCCTCTGTGCCACCAGCCCCCCTCTATCGCACCAATCTCCCTCTGTGCCACCAGCCCCCCCGCACCAACTCCACCCTGTGCCTGGCCCCCCTCCACCGCACCAACCCCCCTCTGTGACACCAACCCCCCTCTGTGCCACCAGCCCCCCTCCATTGCACCAATCCCCCTCTGTGCCACCAGCCCCCCCGCACCAACTCCACCCTGTGCCTGGCCCCCCTCCACCGCACCAATCCACCTCTGTGCCACCAGGCCCCCCCCGCACCAACTCCACCCTGTGCCTGGCCCCCTCCACCACACCAACCCCCCTCTGTGCCACCAGCCCCCCTCCACTGCACCAATCCCCCTCTGTGCCACCAGCCCCCCTCCACCACACCAATTCCCCTCTGTGCCACCAGCCCCCCTCTATCGCACCAATCTCCCTCTGTGCCACCAGCCCCCCCGCACCAACTCCACCCTGTGCCTGGCCCCCCTCCACCGCACCAACCCCCCTCTGTGACACCAACCCCCCTCTGTGCCACCAGCCCCCCTCCATCGCACCAATCCCCCTCTGTGCCACCAGCCCCCCGCACCAACTCCACCCTGTGCCTGGCCCCCCTCCACCGCACCAAACCCCCTCTGTGCCACCAGCCCCCCTCTGTGCCACCAGCCCCCCTCCATCGCACCAATCCCCCTCTGTGCCACCAGCCCCCCTCCCCCGCACCAAATCCACCCTGTGCCTGACCCCCCTCCACCGCACCAACCCCCCTCTGTGCCACCAGCCCCCCCTCAACCGCACCAACCCCCCTCTGTGCCACCAGCCCCCCTCCACCGCACCAATCTCCCTCTGTACCACCAATCCACCTCTACCCCACCGACCCCCCTCTGTGCCACCAGCCCCGTCCACCATACCAATCCCCCTCTGTGCCACCAGCCCCCCTCCACCGCACAAAACCCCTTCCACCCCACCAACCCCCCTCCACTCTGGGTTCTTCTACCTGATTCTCGGGATTAGGGGCTTCATACCTCCCCCAGCTCTACAGAGACTCCGGGTTCCATGATCTGATTCCCAGAATTAGAGGCTTCATCCCTCCCCCCGCTCTACAGAGACTCCGGGTTCCATGACCTGATTCCCAGGATTAGGGGCTTCATCCCACCCCAGACTCTACAGAGACTCCGGGTTCCATGACCTGATTCCCGGCTTCATCCCTCCCCAGACTCTACAGAGACTCCAGGTTCCATGACCTGATTCCCGGGATTAGAGGCTTCATCCCTCCCCAGACTCTACAGAGACTCCAGGTTCCATGACCTGATTCCCGGGATTAGAGGCTTCATCCCTCTCCAGACTCTACAGAGACTCCGGGTTCCATGACCTGATTCCCAGGATTAGGGGCTTCATCCCTCCCCAGACTCTACAGAGACTCCGGGTTCCATGACCTGATTCCCAGGATTAGGGGCTTCATCCCTCCCCAGACTCTACAGAGACTCCGGGTTCTATGACCTGATTCCCGGGATTAGGGGCTTCATCCCTCCCCCCGCTCTACAGAGACTCCGGGTTCCATGACCTGATTCCCAGGATTAGGGGCTTCATCCCACCCCAGACTCTACAGAGACTCCGGGTTCCATGACCTGATTCCCGGCTTCATCCCTCCCCAGACTCTACAGAGACTCCAGGTTCCATGACCTGATTCCCGGGATTAGAGGCTTCATCCCTCCCCAGACTCTACAGAGACTCCAGGTTCCATGACCTGATTCCCGGGATTAGAGGCTTCATCCCTCCCCAGACTCTACAGAGACTCCAGGTTCCATGACCTGATTCCCGGGATTAGAGGCTTCATCCCTCTCCAGACTCTACAGAGACTCCGGGTTCCATGACCTGATTCCCAGGATTAGGGGCTTCATCCCTCCCCAGACTCTACAGAGACTCCGGGTTCCATGACCTGATTCCCAGGATTAGGGGCTTCATCCCTCCCCAGACTCTACAGAGACTCCGGGTTCTATGACCTGATTCCCGGGATTAGGGGCTTCATCCCTCCCCCCGCTCTACAGAGACTCCGGGTTCCATGACCTGATTCCCAGGATTAGGGGCTTCATCCCACCCCAGACTCTACAGAGACTCCGGGTTCCATGACCTGATTCCCGGCTTCATCCCTCCCCAGACTCTACAGAGACTCCAGGTTCCATGACCTGATTCCCGGGATTAGAGGCTTCATCCCTCCCCAGACTCTACAGAGACTCCAGGTTCCATGACCTGATTCCCGGGATTAGAGGCTTCATCCCTCTCCAGACTCTACAGAGACTCCCGGGTTCCATGACCTGATTCCCAGGATTAGGGGCTTCATCCCTCCCCAGACTCTACAGAGACTCCGGGTTCCATGACCTGATTCCCAGGATTAGGGGCTTCATCCCTCCCCAGACTCTACAGAGACTCCGGGTTCTATGACCTGATTCCCAGGATTAGGGGCTTCATCCCTCCCCCCCGGCTCTACAGAGACTCCAGGTTCCATGACCTGATTCCTGGGATTAGAGGCTTCATCCCTCCCCAGACTCTACAGAGACTCCGCGTTCCATGACCTGATTCCCGGGATTAGAGGCTTCATCCCACCCCAGACTCTACAGAGACTCCGGGTTCCATGTCCTGATTCCCGGGATTAGAGGCTTCATCCCACCCCAGACTCTACAGAGACTCCGGGTTCCATGACCTGATTCCCGGGATTAGGGGCTTCATCCCTCCCCCGGCTCTACAGAGACTCCGGGTTCTATGACCTAATTCCCGGGATTAGGAGCTTCATCCCTCCCCAGACTCTACAGAGACTCCGGGTTCCATGACCTGATTCCTGGGATTAGAGGCTTCATCCCTCCCCAGACTCTACAGAGACTCCGGGTTCCATGACCTGATTCCCGGGATTAAAGGCTTCATTCCACCCCAGACTCTACAGAGACTCCAGGTTCCATGACCTGATTCCCGGGATTAGGGGCTTCATCCCTCCCCAGACTCTACAGAGACTCCGGGTTCCATGACCTGATTCCCGGGATTAGGGGCTTCATCCCTCCCCAGACTCTACAGAGACTCCAGGTTCCATGACCTGATTCCCGGGATTAGGGGCTTCATCCCTCCCCAGACTCTACAGAGACTCCGGGTTCCATGACCTGATTCCCGGGATTAGAGGCTTCATCCCACCCCAGACTCTACAGAGACTCCGGGTTCCATGACCTGATTCCCGGGATTAGGGGCTTCATCCCTCCCCCGGCTCTACAGAGACTCCAGGTTCCATGACCTGATTCCCAGGATTAGGGGCTTCATCCTTCCCCAGACTCTACAGAGACTCCGGGTTCCATGACCTGATTCCCGGGATTAGAGGCTTCATCCCTCCCCAGACTCTACAGAGACTTCGGGTTCCATGACCTGATTCCCAGGATTAGGGGCTTCATCCCTCCCCCGGCTCTACAGAGACTCCGGGTTCCATGACCTGATTCCCAGGATTAGGGGCTTCATCCCTCCCCAGACTCTACAGAGACTCCGGGTTCCATGACCTGATTCCCAGGATTAGAGGCTTCATCCCACCCCAGACTATACAGAGACTCCGGGTTCTATGACCTGATTCCCGGGATTAGAGGCTTCATCCCACCCCAGACTCTACAGAGACTCCGGGTTCCATGACCTGATTCCCGGGATTAGAGGCTTCATCCCACCCCAGACTCTACAGAGACTCCGGGTTCCATGACCTGATTCCCAGGATTAGGGGCTTCATCCCTCCCCAGACTCTACAGAGACTCCGGGTTCCATGACCTGATTCCCAGGATTAGGGGCTTCATCCCTCCCCAGACTCTACAGAGACTCCGGGTTCCATGTCCTGATTCCTGGGATTAGAGGCTTCATCCCACCCCAGACTCTACAGAGACTCCGGGTTCCATGTCCTGATTCCCGGGATTAGAGGCTTCATCCCACCCCAGACTCTACAGAGACTCCGGGTTCCATGACCTGATTCCCAGGATTAGGGGCTTCATCCCTCCCCAGACTCTACAGAGACTCCGGGTTCCATGTCCTGATTCCTGAGATTAGAGGCTTCATCCCACCCCAGACTCTACAGAGACTCCGGGTTCCATGTCCTGATTCCTGGGATTAGAGGCTTCATCCCACCCCCGGCTCTACAGAGACTCCGGGTTCCATGACCTGATTCCCAGGATTAGGGGCTTCATCCCTCCCCAGACTCTACAGAGACTCCGGGTTCCATGACCTGATTCCCGGGATTAAAGGCTTCATCCCACCCCAGACTCTACAGAGACTCCAGGTTCCATGACCTGATTCCCGGGATTAGGGGCTTCATCCCTCCCCAGACTCTACAGAGACTCCGGGTTCCATGACCTGATTCCCGGGATTAGGGGCTTCATCCCTCCCCAGACTCTACAGAGACTCCGGGTTCCATGACCTGATTCCTGGGATTAGAGGCTTCATCCCTCCCCCGGCTCTACAGAGACTCCGGGTTCCATGACCTGATTCCCAGGATTAGGGGCTTCATCCCTCCCCAGACTCTACAGAGACTCCGGGTTCCATGACCTGATTCCCGTTATTAGAGGCTTCATCCCTCCCCAGACTCTACAGAGACTCCGGGTTCCATGACCTGATTCCCGGGATTAGGGGCTTCATCCCTCCCCAGACTCTACAGAGACTCCGGGTTCCATGACCTGATTCCCGGGATTAGAGGCTTCATCCCACCCCAGACTCTACAGAGACTCCGGGTTCCATGACCTGATTCCCGGGATTAGGGGCTTCATCCCTCCCCCGGCTCTACAGAGACTCCAGGTTCCATGACCTGATTCCCAGGATTAGGGGCTTCATCCTTCCCCAGACTCTACAGAGACTCCGGGTTCCATGACCTGATTCCCGGGATTAGAGGCTTCATCCCTCCCCAGACTCTACAGAGACTCCAGGTTCCATGACCTGATTCCCGGGATTAGAGGCTTCATCCCACCCCAGACTATACAGAGACTCCGGGTTCCATGACCTGATTCCCGGGATTAGAGGCTTCATCCCTCCCCAGACTCTACAGAGACTCCGGGTTCCATGACCTGATTCCCGGGATTAGGGGCTTCATCCCTCCCCAGACTCTACAGAGACTCCGGGTTCCATGACCTGATTCTCGGGATTAGAGGCTTCATACCTCCCCCAGCTCTACAGAGACTCCGGGTTCCATGATCTGATTCCCAGAATTAGAGGCTTCATCCCTCCCCCCGCTCTACAGAGACTCCGGGTTCCATGACCTGATTCCCAGGATTAGGGGCTTCATCCCACCCCAGACTCTACAGAGACTCCGGGTTCCATGACCTGATTCCCGGCTTCATCCCTCCCCAGACTCTACAGAGACTCCAGGTTCCATGACCTGATTCCCGGGATTAGAGGCTTCATCCCTCCCCAGACTCTACAGAGACTCCAGGTTCCATGACCTGATTCCCGGGATTAGAGGCTTCATCCCTCCCCAGACTCTACAGAGACTCCGGGTTCCATGACCTGATTCCCAGGATTAGGGGCTTCATCCCTCCCCAGACTCTACAGAGACTCCGGGTTCCATGACCTGATTCCCAGGATTAGGGGCTTCATCCCTCCCCAGACTCTACAGAGACTCCGGGTTCTATGACCTGATTCCCGGGATTAGGGGCTTCATCCCTCCCCCCGCTCTACAGAGACTCCGGGTTCCATGACCTGATTCCCAGGATTAGGGGCTTCATCCCACCCCAGACTCTACAGAGACTCCGGGTTCCATGACCTGATTCCCGGCTTCATCCCTCCCCAGACTCTACAGAGACTCCAGGTTCCATGACCTGATTCCCGGGATTAGAGGCTTCATCCCTCCCCAGACTCTACAGAGACTCCAGGTTCCATGACCTGATTCCCGGGATTAGAGGCTTCATCCCTCTCCAGACTCTACAGAGACTCCGGGTTCCATGACCTGATTCCCAGGATTAGGGGCTTCATCCCTCCCCAGACTCTAGAGACTCCGGGTTCCATGACCTGATTCCCAGGATTAGGGGCTTCATCCCTCCCCAGACTCTACAGAGACTCCGGGTTCTATGACCTGATTCCCAGGATTAGGGGCTTCATCCCTCCCCCCCGGCTCTACAGAGACTCCAGGTTCCATGACCTGATTCCTGGGATTAGAGGCTTCATCCCTCCCCAGACTCTACAGAGACTCCGCGTTCCATGACCTGATTCCCGGGATTAGAGGCTTCATCCCACCCCAGACTCTACAGAGACTCCGGGTTCCATGTCCTGATTCCCGGGATTAGAGGCTTCATCCCACCCCAGACTCTACAGAGACTCCGGGTTCCATGACCTGATTCCCGGGATTAGGGGCTTCATCCCTCCCCCGGCTCTACAGAGACTCCGGGTTCTATGACCTAATTCCCGGGATTAGGAGCTTCATCCCTCCCCAGACTCTACAGAGACTCCGGGTTCCATGACCTGATTCCTGGGATTAGAGGCTTCATCCCTCCCCAGACTCTACAGAGACTCCGGGTTCCATGACCTGATTCCCGGGATTAAAGGCTTCATTCCACCCCAGACTCTACAGAGACTCCAGGTTCCATGACCTGATTCCCGGGATTAGGGGCTTCATCCCTCCCCAGACTCTACAGAGACTCCGGGTTCCATGACCTGATTCCCGGGATTAGGGGCTTCATCCCTCCCCAGACTCTACAGAGACTCCGGGTTCCATGACCTGATTCCTGGGATTAGAGGCTTCATCCCTCCCCCGGCTCTACAGAGACTCTGGGTTCCATGACCTGATTCCCAGGATTAGGGGCTTCATCCCTCCCCAGACTCTACAGAGACTCCGGGTTCCATGACCTGATTCCCGGGATTAGAGGCTTCATCCCTCCCCAGACTCTACAGAGACTCCAGGTTCCATGACCTGATTCCCGGGATTAGGGGCTTCATCCCTCCCCAGACTCTACAGAGACTCCGGGTTCCATGACCTGATTCCCGGGATTAGAGGCTTCATCCCACCCCAGACTCTACAGAGACTCCGGGTTCCATGACCTGATTCCCGGGATTAGGGGCTTCATCCCTCCCCCGGCTCTACAGAGACTCCAGGTTCCATGACCTGATTCCCAGGATTAGGGGCTTCATCCTTCCCCAGACTCTACAGAGACTCCGGGTTCCATGACCTGATTCCCGGGATTAGAGGCTTCATCCCTCCCCAGACTCTACAGAGACTTCGGGTTCCATGACCTGATTCCCAGGATTAGGGGCTTCATCCCTCCCCCGGCTCTACAGAGACTCCGGGTTCCATGACCTGATTCCCAGGATTAGGGGCTTCATCCCTCCCCAGACTCTACAGAGACTCCGGGTTCCATGACCTGATTCCCAGGATTAGAGGCTTCATCCCACCCCAGACTATACAGAGACTCCGGGTTCTATGACCTGATTCCCGGGATTAGAGGCTTCATCCCACCCCAGACTCTACAGAGACTCCGGGTTCCATGACCTGATTCCCGGGATTAGAGGCTTCATCCCACCCCAGACTCTACAGAGACTCCGGGTTCCATGACCTGATTCCCAGGATTAGGGGCTTCATCCCTCCCCAGACTCTACAGAGACTCCGGGTTCCATGACCTGATTCCCAGGATTAGGGGCTTCATCCCTCCCCAGACTCTACAGAGACTCCGGGTTCCATGTCCTGATTCCTGGGATTAGAGGCTTCATCCCACCCCAGACTCTACAGAGACTCCGGGTTCCATGTCCTGATTCCCGGGATTAGAGGCTTCATCCCACCCCAGACTCTACAGAGACTCCGGGTTCCATGACCTGATTCCCAGGATTAGGGGCTTCATCCCTCCCCAGACTCTACAGAGACTCCGGGTTCCATGTCCTGATTCCTGAGATTAGAGGCTTCATCCCACCCCAGACTCTACAGAGACTCCGGGTTCCATGTCCTGATTCCTGGGATTAGAGGCTTCATCCCACCCCCGGCTCTACAGAGACTCCGGGTTCCATGACCTGATTCCCAGGATTAGGGGCTTCATCCCTCCCCAGACTCTACAGAGACTCCGGGTTCCATGACCTGATTCCCGGGATTAAAGGCTTCATCCCACCCCAGACTCTACAGAGACTCCAGGTTCCATGACCTGATTCCCGGGATTAGGGGCTTCATCCCTCCCCAGACTCTACAGAGACTCCGGGTTCCATGACCTGATTCCCGGGATTAGGGGCTTCATCCCTCCCCAGACTCTACAGAGACTCCGGGTTCCATGACCTGATTCCTGGGATTAGAGGCTTCATCCCTCCCCCGGCTCTACAGAGACTCCGGGTTCCATGACCTGATTCCCAGGATTAGGGGCTTCATCCCTCCCCAGACTCTACAGAGACTCCGGGTTCCATGACCTGATTCCCGTTATTAGAGGCTTCATCCCTCCCCAGACTCTACAGAGACTCCAGGTTCCATGACCTGATTCCCAGGATTAGGGGCTTCATCCCTCCCCAGACTCTACAGAGACTCCGGGTTCCATGACCTGATTCCCGGGATTAGAGGCTTCATCCCTCCCCAGACTCTACAGAGACTCCAGGTTCCATGACCTGATTCCCGGGATTAGGGGCTTCATCCCTCCCCAGACTCTACAGAGACTCCGGGTTCCATGACCTGATTCCCGGGATTAGAGGCTTCATCCCACCCCAGACTCTACAGAGACTCCGGGTTCCATGACCTGATTCCCGGGATTAGGGGCTTCATCCCTCCCCCGGCTCTACAGAGACTCCAGGTTCCATGACCTGATTCCCAGGATTAGGGGCTTCATCCTTCCCCAGACTCTACAGAGACTCCGGGTTCCATGACCTGATTCCCGGGATTAGAGGCTTCATCCCTCCCCAGACTCTACAGAGACTTCGGGTTCCATGACCTGATTCCCAGGATTAGGGGCTTCATCCCTCCCCCGGCTCTACAGAGACTCCGGGTTCCATGACCTGATTCCCAGGATTAGGGGCTTCATCCCTCCCCAGACTCTACAGAGACTCCGGGTTCCATGACCTGATTCCCAGGATTAGAGGCTTCATCCCACCCCAGACTATACAGAGACTCCGGGTTCTATGACCTGATTCCCGGGATTAGAGGCTTCATCCCACCCCAGACTCTACAGAGACTCCGGGTTCCATGACCTGATTCCCGGGATTAGAGGCTTCATCCCACCCCAGACTCTACAGAGACTCCGGGTTCCATGACCTGATTCCCAGGATTAGGGGCTTCATCCCTCCCCAGACTCTACAGAGACTCCGGGTTCCATGACCTGATTCCCAGGATTAGGGGCTTCATCCCTCCCCAGACTCTACAGAGACTCCGGGTTCCATGTCCTGATTCCTGGGATTAGAGGCTTCATCCCACCCCAGACTCTACAGAGACTCCGGGTTCCATGTCCTGATTCCCGGGATTAGAGGCTTCATCCCACCCCAGACTCTACAGAGACTCCGGGTTCCATGACCTGATTCCCAGGATTAGGGGCTTCATCCCTCCCCAGACTCTACAGAGACTCCGGGTTCCATGTCCTGATTCCTGAGATTAGAGGCTTCATCCCACCCCAGACTCTACAGAGACTCCGGGTTCCATGTCCTGATTCCTGGGATTAGAGGCTTCATCCCACCCCCGGCTCTACAGAGACTCCGGGTTCCATGACCTGATTCCCAGGATTAGGGGCTTCATCCCTCCCCAGACTCTACAGAGACTCCGGGTTCCATGACCTGATTCCCGGGATTAAAGGCTTCATCCCACCCCAGACTCTACAGAGACTCCAGGTTCCATGACCTGATTCCCGGGATTAGGGGCTTCATCCCTCCCCAGACTCTACAGAGACTCCGGGTTCCATGACCTGATTCCCGGGATTAGGGGCTTCATCCCTCCCCAGACTCTACAGAGACTCCGGGTTCCATGACCTGATTCCTGGGATTAGAGGCTTCATCCCTCCCCCGGCTCTACAGAGACTCCGGGTTCCATGACCTGATTCCCAGGATTAGGGGCTTCATCCCTCCCCAGACTCTACAGAGACTCCGGGTTCCATGACCTGATTCCCGTTATTAGAGGCTTCATCCCTCCCCAGACTCTACAGAGACTCCAGGTTCCATGACCTGATTCCCGGGATTAGGGGCTTCATCCCTCCCCAGACTCTACAGAGACTCCGGGTTCCATGACCTGATTCCCGGGATTAGAGGCTTCATCCCACCCCAGACTCTACAGAGACTCCGGGTTCCATGACCTGATTCCCGGGATTAGGGGCTTCATCCCTCCCCCGGCTCTACAGAGACTCCAGGTTCCATGACCTGATTCCCAGGATTAGGGGCTTCATCCTTCCCCAGACTCTACAGAGACTCCGGGTTCCATGACCTGCTTCCCGGGATTAGAGGCTTCATCCCTCCCCAGACTCTACAGAGACTCCAGGTTCCATGACCTGATTCCCGGGATTAGAGGCTTCATCCCACCCCAGACTATACAGAGACTCCGGGTTCCATGACCTGATTCCCGGGATTAGAGGCTTCATCCCTCCCCAGACTCTACAGAGACTCCGGGTTCCATGACCTGATTCCCAGGATTAGGGGCTTCATCCCTCCCCCGGCTCTACAGAGACTCCGGGTTCCATGACCTGATTCCCAGGATTAGGGGCTTCATCCCTCCCCAGACTCTACAGAGACTCCGGGTTCCATGACCTGATTCCCAGGATTAGAGGCTTCATCCCACCCCAGACTATACAGAGACTCCGGGTTCTATGACCTGATTCCCGGGATTAGAGGCTTCATCCCACCCCAGACTCTACAGAGACTCCGGGTTCCATGACCTGATTCCCGGGATTAGAGGCTTCATCCCACCCCAGACTCTACAGAGACTCCGGGTTCCATGACCTGATTCCCAGGATTAGGGGCTTCATCCCTCCCCAGACTCTACAGAGACTCCGGGTTCCATGACCTGATTCCCAGGATTAGGGGCTTCATCCCTCCCCAGACTCTACAGAGACTCCGGGTTCCATGTCCTGATTCCTGGGATTAGAGGCTTCATCCCACCCCAGACTCTACAGAGACTCCGGGTTCCATGTCCTGATTCCCGGGATTAGAGGCTTCATCCCACCCCAGACTCTACAGAGACTCCAGGTTCCATGACCTGATTCCCAGGATTAGGGGCTTCATCCCTCCCCAGACTCTACAGAGACTCCGGGTTCCATGACCTGATTCCCAGGATTAGGGGCTTCATCCCTCCCCAGACTCTACAGAGACTCCGGGTTCCATGACCTGATTCCCAGGATTAGGGGCTTCATCCCTCCCCAGACTCTAAAGAGACTCCGGGTTCCATGACCTGATTCCCAGGATTAGGGGCTTCATCCCTCCCCAGACTCTACAGAGACTCCGGGTTCCATGTCCTGATTCCTGGGATTAGAGGCTTCATCCCACCCCAGACTCTACAGAGACTCCGGGTTCCATGTCCTGATTCCTGGGATTAGAGGCTTCATCCCACCCCCGGCTCTACAGAGACTCCGGGTTCCATGACCTGATTCCCAGGATTAAAGGCTTCATCCCTCCCCAGACTCTACAGAGACTCCGGGTTCCATGACCTGATTCCCGGGATTAAAGGCTTCATCCCTCCCCCGGCTCTACAGAGACTCCGGGTTCTAGAACCTCAGAACAGACATCCTGGAGCCCCCCAACTCGTATGAGTGAGAAGCCCAGATGACCTCTAACCCCTCTGAGCGCAGTCACAGGACCCATCACACATCTCTGGGGGGGTCAAACTCAGCCAATCCAATCTCATCATTCTGGGGAGTCTCGTTATACGTAGTCGGCAGGCGTCCTGTTGGTCAGAGTTCCTCTTTAGCTCAGGAAGTGACTGACATGAAACTCTCAGCAGAAGAAAACCGCAAAGATGGAAGAAAGCAACGAGAAACAATACGTGTGACTTCCTGCAAGACGCACTGCCCTTCCTCCGCTATGTGAGGCGGGGGAGGGGCGAGGCCTCCCAATCAGAGATTGTCACCGATATATTCCAGACTGACCGCACACCTCACAATCTGATTGTACAATCTCCACCATACTGACCACACACCATACAATCTGATTGTACAATCTCCACCAAACTGACCACACACCTTACAATCTGATTGTACAATCTCCACCAGACTGACCACACACCTTACAATCTGATTGTACAATCTCCACCATACTGACCACACACCATACAATCTGATTGTACAATCTCCACCATACTGACCGCACACCTTACAATCTGATTGTACAATCTCCACCATACTGACCACACACCTTACAATCTGATTGTACAATCTCCACCATACTGACCACACACCTTACAATCTGATTGTACAATCTCCACCAAACTGACCACACACCTTACAATCTGATTGTACAATCTCCACCATACTGACCACACACCTTACAATCTGATTGTACAATCTCCACCATACTGACCGCACACCTTACAATCTGATTGTACAATCTCCACCATACTGACCACACACCTTACAATCTGATTGTACAATCTCCACCAAACTGACCGCACACCTTACAATCTGATTGTACAATCTCCACCATACTGACCACACACCATACAATCTGATTGTACAATCTCCACCAAACTGACCACACACCTTACAATCTGATTGTACAATCTCCACCAAACTGACCACACACCTTACAATCTGATTGTACAATCTCCACCATACTGACCACACACCATACAATCTGATTGTACAATCTCCACCATACTGACCACACACCATACAATCTGATTGTACAATCTCCACCATACTGACCACACACCATACAATCTGATTGTACAATCTCCACCAGACTGACCACACACCTTACAATCTGATTGTACAATCTCCACCATACTGACCACACACCATACAATCTGATTGTACAATCTCCACCATACTGACCACACACCTTACAATCTGATTGTACAATCTCCACCAAACTGACCACACACCATACAATCTGATTGTACAATCTCCACCATACTGACCACACACCATACAATCTGATTGTACAATCTCCACCATACTGACCACACACCTTACAATCTGATTGTACAATCTCCACCATACTGACCACACACCTTACAATCTGATTGTACAATCTCCACCAAACTGACCACACACCTTACAATCTGATTGTACAATCTCCACCATACTGACCACACACCTTACAATCTGATTGTACAATCTCCACCAGACTGACCGCACACCTTACAATCTGATTGTACAATCTCCACCAGACTGACCACACACCTTACAATCTGATTGTACAATCTCCACCATACTGACCACACACCATACAATCTGATTGTACAATCTCCACCATACTGACCACACATCTGATTGTACAATCTCCACCAGACTGACCGCACACCTTACAATCTGATTGTACAATCTCCACCATACTGACCACACACCATACAATCTGATTGTACAATCTCCACCATACTGACCACACACCATACAATCTGATTGTACAATCTCCACCATACTGACCACACACCTTACAATCTGATTGTACAATCTCCACCATACTGACCACACACCTTACAATCTGATTGTACAATCTCCACCAAACTGACCACACACCTTACAATCTGATTGTACAATCTCCACCAAACTGACCACACACCTTACAATCTGATTGTACAATCTCCACCATACTGACCACACACCTTACAATCTGATTGTACAATCTCCACCATACTGACCACACACCATACAATCTGATTGTACAATCTCCACCATACTGACCGCACACCTTACAATCTGATTGTACAATCTCCACCAAACTGACCACACACCTTACAATCTGATTGTACAATCTCCACCAAACTGACCACACACCTTACAATCTGATTGTACAATCTCCACCAAACTGACCACACACCTTACAATCTGATTGTACAATCTCCACCATACTGACCGCACACCTTACAATCTGATTGTACAATCTCCACCATACTGACCACACACCTTACAATCTGATTGTACAATCTCCACCAAACTGACCACACACCATACAATCTGATTGTACAATCTCCACCAGACTGACCACACACCTTACAATCTGATTGTACAATCTCCACCAGACTGACCACACACCTTACAATCTGATTGTACAATCTCCACCATACTGACCACACACCATACAATCTGATTGTACAATCTCCACCATACTGACCACACACCATACAATCTGATTGTACAATCTCCACCATACTGACCACACACCTTACAATCTGATTGTACAATCTCTACCAAACTGACCACACACACCATACAATCTGATTGTACAATCTCTACCATACTGACCACACACCATACAATCTGATTGTACAATCTCTACCATACTGACCACACACCTTACAATCTGATTGTACAATCTCCACCATACTGACCACACACCTTACAATCTGATTGTACAATCTCCACCATACTGACCACACACCTTACAATCTGATTGTACAATCTCCACCATACTGACCACACACCTTACAATCTGATTGTACAATCTCTACCAAACTGACCACACACACCATACAATCTGATTGTACAATCTCTACCATACTGACCACACACCATACAATCTGATTGTACAATCTCCACCATACTGACCACACACCTTACAATCTGATTGTACAATCTCCACCATACTGACCACACACCTTACAATCTGATTGTACAATCTCCACCATACTGACCACACACCTTACAATCTGATTGTACAATCTCCACCATACTGACCACACACCATACAATCTGATTGTACAATCTCCACCATACTGACCACACACCATACAATCTGATTGTACAATCTCCACCATACTGACCACACACCTTACAATCTGATTGTACAATCTCCACCATACTGACCACACACCATACAATCTGATTGTACAATCTCCACCATACTGACCACACACCATACAATCTGATTGTACAATCTCCACCATACTGACCACACACCTTACAATCTGATTGTACAATCTCCACCATACTGACCACACACCATACAATCTGATTGTACAATCTCCACCATACTGACCACACACCAAATCTGATTGTACAATCTCCACCATACTGACCACACACCATACAATCTGATTGTACAATCTCCACCAAACTGACCACACACCTTACAATCTGATTGTACAATCTCCACCATACTGACCACACACCTTACAATCTGATTGTACAATCTCCACCAAACTGACCACACACCTTACAATCTGATTGTACAATCTCCACCATACTGACCACACACCTTACAATCTGATTGTACAATCTCCACCATACTGACCACACACCTTACAATCTGATTGTACAATCTCCACCAGACTGACCACACACCTTACAATCTGATTGTACAATCTCCACCATACTGACCACACACCTTTCTGATTGTACAATCTCTACCATACTGACCACACACACCATACAATCTGATTGTACAATCTCCACCATACTGACCACACACCATACAATCTGATTGTACAATCTCCACCATACTGACCACACACCATACAATCTGATTGTACAATCTCCACCATACTGACCACACACCTTACAATCTGATTGTACAATCTCTACCAAACTGACCACACACACCATACAATCTGATTGTACAATCTCTACCATACTGACCACACACCATACAATCTGATTGTACAATCTCTACCATACTGACCACACACCTTACAATCTGATTGTACAATCTCCACCATACTGACCACACACCTTACAATCTGATTGTACAATCTCCACCATACTGACCACACACCTTACAATCTGATTGTACAATCTCCACCATACTGACCACACACCTTACAATCTGATTGTACAATCTCTACCAAACTGACCACACACACCATACAATCTGATTGTACAATCTCTACCATACTGACCACACACCATACAATCTGATTGTACAATCTCCACCATACTGACCACACACCTTACAATCTGATTGTACAATCTCCACCATACTGACCACACACCTTACAATCTGATTGTACAATCTCCACCATACTGACCACACACCTTACAATCTGATTGTACAATCTCCACCATACTGACCACACACCTTACAATCTGATTGTACAATCTCCACCATACTGACCACACACCATACAATCTGATTGTACAATCTCCACCATACTGACCACACACCTTACAATCTGATTGTACAATCTCCACCAAACTGACCACACACCATACAATCTGATTGTACAATCTCCACCATACTGACCACACACCATACAATCTGATTGTACAATCTCCACCATACTGACCACACACCTTACAATCTGATTGTACAATCTCCACCATACTGACCACACACCATACAATCTGATTGTACAATCTCCACCATACTGACCACACAATCTGATTGTACAATCTCCACCATACTGACCACACACCATACAATCTGATTGTACAATCTCCACCAAACTGACCACACACCTTACAATCTGATTGTACAATCTCCACCATACTGACCACACACCATACAATCTGATTGTACAATCTCCACCAAACTGACCACACACCTTACAATCTGATTGTACAATCTCCACCATACTGACCACACACCTTACAATCTGATTGTACAATCTCCACCATACTGACCACACACCTTACAATCTGATTGTACAATCTCCACCATACTGACCACACACCTTACAATCTGATTGTACAATCTCCACCAGACTGACCGCACACCTTACAATCTGATTGTTCTGGTGATTCCCCATTCGGAGAGATTTCCTCCCACTTCCTGTGGTGTCTCCGGGGACAGGAAGTGGAGTTACTCCCGGTGATCCCGCCATGGAGGCACTTCCTGTTATGGGTGACAGCGCTCTTGTGGACAGGAAGTGGCTGCAAAAAGGCTGCAGGAGATCAGCAGACAGAAGAAAGGATGGAAAACGTGGAAATCCGGATTTCCTTTAGAATGTCGATCATTAAAATAAAAGAGCGAATTCAATGTTTTCCCTCTCCGGACACAGGGATTGGCTGAGGTTTGAGGGGGCGGAGCTGTAATCTGATCCTCTGATTGTTACATTGTTGCGGATCTTCTAATAATAATAATGGAGGAGGGATGGTAAATATCGGTGGATCGTCTTCTCGGTGTGAAATGTTGGGAGTCACAGCCAGGAAATCGGTATTCTCCCCACATTCCCCTATCGGGGGGTTCTATAGAGATTATCGATCAATAAACAAAGACAGCCAATCCTCATCTATATATATAGAGGAAGTTGTATCAATTGCTGGGGGGGCCCCTGGGAGCCAATGTACAAGTGCTGGAGGTGACGGGGTTAACACCGGGCCCTGACTGGAGGAAGTGGGGGAGGGGCGGCTTGTGAAACGGCTTTTCTGTAATAGTTGGGTGTAACGCCCTTTGTAGCACCGGGGCCCCTGACCGCACTTCTGGGGGGGGGGGATTATGGGGTCCCTGACCGCACTTCTGGGGGGGGGATTATGGGGCCCCTGACCGCACTTCTGGGGGGGGGGGATTATGGGGTCCCTGACCGCACTTCTGGGGGGGGGGATTATGGGGCTCCTGACCGCACTTCTGGGGGGGGGATTATGGGGCCCCTGACCGCACTTCTGGGGGGGGGATTATGGGGCCCCTGACCGCACTTCTGGGGGGGGATTATGGGGCCCCTGACCGCACTTCTGGGGGGGGATTATGGGGCCCCTGACCGCACTTCTGGGGGGGGGATTATGGGGTCCCTGACCGCACTTCTGGGGGGGGGATTATGGGGTCCCTGACCGCACTTCTGGGGGGGGGATTATGGGGTCCCTGACCGCACTTCTGGGGGGGGGATTATGGGGCCCCTGACCGCACTTCTGGGGGGGGGGGGATTATGGGGTCCCTGACCGCACTTCTGGGGGGGGGGATTATGGGGTCCCTGACCGCACTTCTGGGGGGGGGGGTGGAATTATGGGGTCCCTGACCGCACTTCTGGGGGAGTGGAATTATGGGGCTCC
>JBBDGP010004902.1:0-105461 GCA_037952835.1 Lithobates septentrionalis | reverse complement strand
ACGCCCCCCCCCCTACGCTGGTGGCCACCAGCGTAGGGGGGGGGCGTGCTTCCCACTGGTGGCCACCAGCGTGGGGGGGGCGTGCTTCCCACTGGTGGCCACCAGCGTGGGGGGGGGGCGTGCTTCCCACTGGTGGCCACCAGCGTGGGGGGGGCGTGCTTCCCACTGGTGGCCACCAGGCGTGGGGGGGGGGGCGTGCTTCCCACTGGTGGCCACCAGCGTGGGGGGGGGCGTGCTTCCCACTGGTGGCCACCAGCGTGGGGGGGGCGTGCTTCCCACTGGTGGCCACCAGCGTGGGGGGGGCGTGCTTCCCACTGGTGGCCACCAGCGTGGGGGGGCGTGCTTCCCACTGGTGGCCACCAGCGTGGGGGGGGCGTGCTTCCCACTGGTGGCCACCAGCGTGGGGGGGGGCGTGCTTCCCACTGGTGGCCACCAGCGTGGGGGGGGCGTGCTTCCCACTGGTGGCCACCAGCGTGGGGGGGGGCGTGCTTCCCACTGGTGGCCACCAGCGTGGGGGGGGGCGTGCTTCCCACTGGTGGCCACCAGCGTGGGGGGGGGCGTGCTTCCCACTGGTGGCCACCAGCGTGGGGGGGGCGTGCTTCCCACTGGTGGCCACCAGCGTGGGGGGGCGTGCTTCCCACTGGTGGCCACCAGCGTGGGGGGGGCGTGCTTCCCACTGGTGGCCACCAGCGTGGGGGGGGCGTGCTTCCCACTGGTGGCCACCAGCGTGGGGGGGGGCGTGCTTCCCACTGGTGGCCACCAGCGTGGGGGGGGCGTGCTTCCCACTGGTGGCCACCAGCGTGGGGGGGGCGTGCTTCCCACTGGTGGCCACCAGCGTGGGGGGGGGCGTGCTTCCCACTGGTGGCCACCAGCGTGGGGGGGGCGTGCTTCCCACTGGTGGCCACCAGCGGCGTGCCCCTGGTGCCACCAGCGTGGGGGGGGGCGTGCTTCCCACTGGTGGCCACCAGCGTGGGGGGGGCGTGCTTCCCACTGGTGGCCACCAGCGTGGGGGGGGCGTGCTTCCCACTGGTGGCCACCAGCGTGGGGGGGGCGTGCTTCCCACTGGTGGCCACCAGCGTGGGGGGGGCGTGCTTCCCACTGGTGGCCACCAGCGTAGGGGGGGCGTGCTTCCCACTGGTGGCCACCAGCGTAGGGGGGGCGTGCTTCCCACTGGTGGCCACCAGCGTAGGGGGGGCGTGCTTCCCACTGGTGGCCACCAGCGTAGGGGGGCGTGCTTCCCACTGGTGGCCACCAGCGTAGGGGGCGTGCTTCCCACTGGTGGCCACCAGCGTAGTGGGGGCGTGCTTCCCACTGGTGGCCACCAGCGTAGTGGGGGCGTGCTTCCCACTGGTGGCCACCAGCGTAGGGGGCATGCTTCCCACTGGCCACCAGCGTAGGGGGCATGCTTCCCACTGGCCACCAGCGTAGGGGGCATGCTTCCCACTGGCCACCAGCGTAGGGGGCATGCTTCCCACTGGCCACCAGTGTAGGGGGCATGCTTCCCACTGGCCACCAGCGTAGGGGGCATGCTTCCCACTGACAGTAACTGATTACAGTAAAGCTTAGGCAGAAAGCTCAGGAAGTTATCAGCTCACAAGATTTCTGGCAGGATCACCTGATATTTTTTGAACAGATAGAAAAGATCACCGTCTATGGTCTATTTAACAGACCAAAAGGGACCAATTAGAAGAAGTTCATTGTCGGGGTTTACATGCCCTTTAAGTTCTTCAAATTACATGCATGCAGCATGCCTTATGAAGGTTTATTTGCGTGTCAAAGTACACAGGTCATAGAGTAACGCATCAACGACAATATATCACATCCCTGGCAGACTTTCATGTCCATTTTTAAAACGGACCATTAAAATAAAAAAAAGTAAATACATGCTACTAATTCTTCATGAGACATGTCAGAGCGCTCAGCCCCATAAAGCTAGCAGGGGGTCTCATAGACGGCCAGATGTCTGACGGGAGAATGTCAGGAGGGTAGGGACGTTCCTGGTCCTAATAAGTGCCGGGACCCACCACAGGCGGCTCAGTTCATAAACGCAGAACGCATGTGGCATCCTATTACCCCATTATATTTCTTTTTTTGTAAAGGAGTAAAAACCGATTTTTCATTTTCCCGCAAAAAGATGGATCTTACCCTAGACATATATGGAATAGCTTATCGCTGCTTAAAGGGTATGTCTAGGGGAAAAAAAAAAAAAAAAATTATGAAACATTCAGTACATCTCTGCAATACATTGCACATCTCTCCATGCTTTATCCCTTTAAAAAGGATGCAAGTACAGAAAATTACCCATGGATCCTGCCAGAAATCCAGTGAGCTCCTCATTTCCTGTAGTAAGCCGACAACTTTGCCTCTGCTGCAATGAAAGCAACTTGATAAAATCTGCAGCTTTTCCCTGTGTAGGACTCTGTTCTATAACAAAAGCAATTCATAGCGATTCAGTGGGCCACATCACATATAACAAAAGAAGCACCAATCCTACAAATCCACAATGGGAAAATAAAGTGCCGATAGTGCGACTCACATAGAAATAGAGCGATCGTATACTGCAAAATGGCCAGATCTATAAACAGACCAAAACTAACTGCAAACAGCTAAAGATTTATACAGATCACCATAGAACCCCAAAAATCACTCATATATCATTAGGAGAATAGAAAATGATGAAAGAAACAGAGTAAAAGAAAGCAGGAGTCGAGAGACCAGGGGGGGAGAGACATGGAGTCGAGAGACCAGGGGGGGAGAGACATGGAGTCGAGAGACCAGGGGGGGAGAGACATGGAGTCGAGAGACCAGGGGGGGAGAGACATGGAGTCGAGAGACCAGGGGGGAGAGACATGGAGTCGAGAGACCAGGGGGGGAGAGACATGGAGTCGAGAGACCAGGGGGGGAGAGACATGGAGTCGAGAGACCAGGGGGGAGAGACATGGAGTCGAGAGACCAGGGGGGGAGAGACATGGAGTCGAGAGACCAGGGGGGGAGAGACATGGAGTCGAGAGACCAGGGGGGGAGAGACATGGAGTCGAGAGACCAGGGGGGGAGAGACATGGAGTCGAGAGACCAGGGGGGGAGAGACATGGAGTCGAGAGACCAGGGGGGGAGAGACATGGAGTCGAGAGACCAGGGGGGGAGAGACATGGAGTCGAGAGACCAGGGGGGGAGAGACATGGAGTCGAGAGACCAGGGGGGGGAGAGACATGGAGTCGAGAGACCAGGGGGGGAGAGACATGGAGTCGAGAGACCAGGGGGGGAGAGACATGGAGTCGAGAGACCAGGGGGGGAGAGACATGGAGTCGAGAGACCAGGGGGGTAGAGACATGGAGTCGAGAGACCAGGGGGGTAGAGACATGGAGTCGAGAGACCAGGGGGGGAGAGACATGGAGTCGAGAGACCAGGGGGGGAGAGACATGGAGTCGAGAGACCAGGGGGGGGGAGACATGGAGTCGAGAGACCAGGGGGGGAGAGACATGGAGTCGAGAGACCAGGGGGGGAGAGACATGGAGTCGAGAGACCAGGGGGGGAGAGACATGGAGTCGAGAGACCAGGGGGGGAGAGACATGGAGTCGAGAGACCAGGGGGGGGAGAGACATGGAGTCGAGAGACCAGGGGGGGAGAGACATGGAGTCGAGAGACCAGGGGGGGAGAGACATGGAGTCGAGAGACCAGGGGGGGAGAGACATGGAGTCGAGAGACCAGGGGGGGGAGAGACATGGAGTCGAGAGACCAGGGGGGGGAGAGACATGGAGTCGAGAGACCAGGGGGGGGAGAGACATGGAGTCGAGAGACCAGGGGGGGAGAGACATGGAGTCGAGAGACCAGGGGGGGAGAGACATGGAGTCGAGAGACCAGGGGGGGGAGAGACATGGAGTAGAGACAGAGACCGGGGGGGAGAGACATGGAGTCGAGAGACCAGGGGGGAGAGACATTGAGTCGAGAGACCAGGGGGAGAGACATGGAGTCGAGAGACCAGGGGGGAGAGACATGGAGTCGAGAGACCAGGGGGGAGAGACATGGAGTCGAGAGACCAGGGGGGAGAGACATGGAGTCGAGAGACCAGGGGGGAGAGACATGGAGTCGAGAGACCAGGGGGGAGAGACATGGAGTCGAGAGACCAGGGGGGAGAGACATGGAGTCGAGAGACCATGAGTCGAGACGGGGGGAGAGACATGGAGTCGAGAGACGGGGGGGGGGAGAGACATGGAGTCGAGAGACGGGGGGGGGGGGGGGGAGAGACATGGAGTCGAGAGACGGGGGGGGGGAGAGACATGGAGTCGAGAGACGGGGGGGGGGAGAGACATGGAGTCGAGAGACGGGGGGGGGGGGGAGACATGGAGTCGAGAGACGGGGGGGGGGGGGAGAGAGACATGGAGTCGAGAGACGGGGGGGGGGGGAGAGAGACATGGAGTCGAGAGACGGGGGGGGGGGAGAGAGACATGGAGTCGAGAGACGGGGGGGGAGAGACATGGAGTCGAGAGACGGGGGGGGGAGACATGGAGTCGAGAGACGGGGGGGGGAGAGACATGGAGTCGAGAGACCAGGGGGGGGGAGACATGGAGTCGAGAGACGGGGGGGGAGAGACATGGAGTCGAGAGACGGGGGGGGGGGGAGAGACATGGAGTCGAGAGACGGGGGGGGGGGGAGAAATGGAGTCGAGAGACGGGGGGGGGGGGGGAGAGAGACATGGAGTCGAGAGACGGGGGGAGAGAGACATGGAGTCGAGAGACGGGAGGGGAGAGACATGGAGTCGAGAGACGGGGGGGGAGAGACATGGAGTCGAGAGACGGGGGGGGGGGAAGAGACATGGAGTCGAGAGACGGGGGGGGGGGGGAGAGACATGGAGTCGAGAGACGGGGGGGAGAGACATGGAGTCGAGAGACGGGGGGGAGAGACATGGAGTCGAGAGACGGGGGGGGGGAGAGACATGGAGTCGAGAGACGGGGGGGAGAGACATGGAGTCGAGAGACGGGGGGGAGAGACATGGAGTCGAGAGACGGGGGGGAGAGACATGGAGTTGAGAGACGGGGGGGAGAGACATGGAGTTGAGAGACGGGGGGGGGGGAAGAGACATGGAGTGAGAGGAGAGGGGGGGGGGGAGAGACATGGAGCAAACACCGATGATATGAATGGTGATATATGGCGTACATGGAGTGATTGTATGTGATGAGAAGTAGGGTGGTGTACACAGTGACGTCGATTCTGGAAGTCTATACGATTTGGAACATAAATGGACTCCTGGAAGAGCGGGGGACACCTATCCATTGGTGGAGTCTGAATACTGAAAATGGTGCACAATGTAATAAAAAGGAATAATTCTCATATTGATGGTTTAGATCTACAAGAAGTGAGTGACTAGAAGGAAATAAAAAGAGAAGTGAAAAGGCCGGACCAATCATCTTGTGACCAGTCCCTCCCGGCCACAAGGTCATACTCTGATGGGAAGAACACTTGGGGACTTCTCTTGGCTCACATGGCCGGTGACATTTCCGCTCTCCTATCCAAACAATAGCTGAGCTCCCTCTAGTGACCGACCGCTCATCCCTCATGGGTTTTTTTTTTTTTTTGTTTTTTTTTTTAGTTCTAGAGTAAGGAAGGAGAAGAATCCCTGTAGAGACAATTTCTGCTCTCCAGGGCTCACATAGTGTGTGTCTTTATGCACCGGCTCCGGTGCTATAACTTTCACGCAAATCAATATACACAATGGATTTTTTTTATTTATTTTTTTTTAACCACAAAACATGTAGCAGTATACATATTGACCTAAATTTATGAAGAAATGATATTGATTTTTTTTTTTCTTTTACTAGGTATATGATCTAGCACCTCCAGGTAGGGTGCGTGCGCCGCTGGCAACCCGGTTGTGCTGCGATTATACACAGCAAATGCTGATCGGTGGGTGCCAGCCAATGGATGACCGCAGGCACCCGCCAACTGTCGGGAAGAGACACAGGGCAGAGCTCTGTCCTGTCAGTGGTGAAGTAATGGATTTTCTTTTCCTGCAAGGCAGAGTCCATTAATTCCCCCAAGTAAAAAGCACCAAAACACTGGCTAGGCACACACATTGATCTCCCTAGATGTTTAACCCCTTCCCAGCCAGCGTCGGTGCATATTTTTAGCACGGATCATTGTATTAGTGTCACTGGTTCCCACAAAGTGTCAACATTTTTAGTTAGTGTCCGACTGTCTGCTGCAATATCAAGTCGCTGATCACTGCCATTACTAGTAAAAAATAAATAAGTAAATAAATAAAAAATCCAGTATATATCCCATAGTTTGTAGACGCGATAACTTTTGCGCAAACCAATCAATATATGCTCAACATGGCACCTCACGGCAAAGAACTTGCTGAGGATCCGAAAAAAAAGAATTGTCGCTCTACATAAAGGTGGCCTAGGCTATAAGAAGATTGCCAAGACCCTGAAACTGAGCTGCAGTACGGTGGCCAAGACCATACAGCGGTATAACAGGACAGGTTCCACTCAGAACAGGCCTCGCCATGGTCCACCAAAGAAGTTGAGGTCACGTGCTCAGCGTCATATCCAGAGGTTGTCTTTGGGAAATAGACGTATGAGTGCTGCCAGCATTGCTGCAGAGGTTGTAGGGGTGGGGGGTCAGCCTGTCAGTGCTCAGACCATACGCCGCACAATGCATCAAATTGGTCTGCATGGCTGTCGTCCCAGAAGGAAGCCTCTTCTAAAGATGATGCACAAGAAAGCCCACAAACAGTTTGCTGAAGACAAGCAGACTAAGGACATGGATTACTGGAACCATGTCCTGTGGTCTGATGAGACCAAGATAAACTTATTTGGTTCAGATGGTGACAAGCGTGTGTGGGGGCAACCAGGTGAGGAGCACAAAGACAAGTGTGTCTTGTCTACAGTCAAGCATGGTGGTGGGAGTGTCATGGTCTGGGGCTGTATGAGTGCTGCCGGCACTGGGGAGCTACAGATCATTGAGAGAACTATGAATGCCAACATGTACTGTGACATACTGAAGCAAAGCATGATCCCCTCCCTTCAGAGACTGGACCGCAGGGCAGTATTCCAACATGATAACGACCCCAAACACACCTCCAAGATGATCACTGCCTTGCTAAAGAAGCTGAGGGTAAAGGTGATGGACTGGCCAAGCATGTCTCCAGACCTAAACCCTATTGATCATCTGTGGGGCATCCTCAAATAGAAGGTGGAGGAGCGCAAGGTCTCTAACATCCACCAGCTCTGTGATGTCATCATGGAGGAGGGGAAGAGGACTCCAGTGACAACCTGTGAATCTCTGGTGACCTCCATGCCCAAGAGGGTTAAGGCAGTGCTGGAAAATAATGGTGGCCACACTAAATATTGACACTTTGGGCCCAATTTGGACATTTTCACTTAGGGGTGTACTGACTTGTGTTGCCAGCGGTTTAGACATTAATGGCTGTGTGTTGAGTTATTTTGAGGGGACAGCAAATTTACACTGTTATACAAGCTGTACACTCATTACTTTACATTGTAGACAAGTGTCATCACATGAAAAGATAGAAGAAAAGATTTACAAAAAATGTGAGGGGTGTACTTACTTTTGTGAGATATTGTGTAAGTCGTCTTTTTTTGTTGTTTTTCATTGAAAGTATTACATTCCTCGTCGTTACATTTTATAGGATTGGCCCTTCTCCATGTAGCAGCTGATGGTTTGCCAATTACACACCATTCGTTTCAGGCCTCTTTCACATGGGCAGCACTCATTAGCGCCCTCTGAAAAGAGATCTGCTGTGGATTTCCTTCTCGGACTCCGTTGACAGCCTGTTCACAAGCGTTAAGGCCGGGT
Organism: Lithobates septentrionalis; assembly: GCA_037952835.1. NCBI lineage: Eukaryota > Metazoa > Chordata > Amphibia > Anura > Ranidae > Lithobates > Lithobates septentrionalis. The sequence continues at coordinate 97,643 of JBBDGP010004902.1, read as the reverse complement.
TCGCACTTTGTAGATTGTAGACCTCGCATGCGATCCCTGCACCGCATTCCTGTGCGGATGAAATGCGATGCAAATTCAGCCCTATAGTATGCAAGGCTGAAAAAGCATCGCATCGACATCAAAAAGGTGCCGGACCCTTTTCTTTGGCCGGCACTGGAATCGGATCGCATGGGTCCGAACACCTATGCGATCCGATTCCACAGTTCGCACTGCATTCTGCGAACAGATTTTGGGGGGGGGGGGGGGGTCATTAACTTTATACATCGACACCCACAGCGGTTCACAGAGCGCAGTGTGAACTGCCTGCGATTCAGATGCGATAAACCGCACAGGAATCGCTGAGGTTCCCGTGTCGCACCAGTGTGAACTGAGCCTAAAGAGGCGAAACTGACAACTCTGAATACCTGTTTGTTTTTTTGTTTTAGTTAGGAACTCGTGCAAAAACACGCACTAAGTCTAGGTTCACACCCATGCGTTTTTCTAGTGCTTTTTGCAGGTTTTCAGAAATGCAGTAGACTCTATTTGACATGGTTTCCTATGGTACACGTTCACATCTATGAGCTTTGCAGCTGGTGCGTTTTTTGGAAAAGGGTCAGGGACCTTTTTTTCTGCTTTTTGCGTGCTATAGACTTCAATGGAATCGCACCAGAAACGCAAGTATTGTAACAAAGTACAGGAACTTTTTGGGGGGCACGATAGTGCTTTTTTGTCCCCAGTATACACTATATTACAAGTATTGGGACGCCTGCCTTTACCCACACATGAACTTTAATGGCATCCCAGTCTTAGTCCGTAGGGTTCAATAGTGAGTTGGCTCCGCCCTTTGCACCTATAACAGCTTCAACTCTTCTGGGAAGGCCGTCCACAAGGTTTAGGGGTGTGTCTATGGGAATGTTTGACCATTCCTCCAGAAGAGCATTTGTGAGGTCAGGCACTGATGTTGGATGAGAAGGCCCGACTCGTAGTCTCCACTAATTCATCCCAAAGGAGGTCAGGACTCTGGGCAGGCCAGTCAATTTCCTCCACCCCAAACTCGCTCATCCATGTCTTTATGGATCTTGCTTTGTGCACTGGTGTGCAGTCATGTTGGAACAGGAAGGGGCCGTCCCCCAAACTGTTCCCACAAAGTTGGGAGCATGAAATTGTCCAAAATGTCTTGGTATGCTGACGCCTTAAGGAGTTCCCTTCACTGGAACTAAGGGGCCAAGCCCAACCCCTGAAAAACATCCCCCACACCATAATCCCCCCTCCACCAAATGATTTGGACCAGTGCACAAAAGCAAGGTCCATAAAGACATGGATGAGCGAGTTTGGGGTGGAGGAACTTTACTGGTCTGCACAGAGTCCTGACCTCAACCTGATAGAACACCTTTGGGATGAATTTGAGCGGAGACTGCGAGCCAGGCCTTCTCATCCAACATCAGTGCCTGACCTCACAAATGCGCTTCTGGAAAAATGGTCAAACTGTTATAACTGCAAAGGGTGGCACAACTCAATATTGAACCCTACAGAAGAAGCCTTGGTTCACATTGATGCTACTTTGAAATCGTGCTACTTCGCTTGAAGTAGCACGATTCCAAGTGCTACTTTGGCTGACATCTGTGCCACTTCATGCACAGATGTCTATGCAAGTCGTACAAATATATATAAAAAAATTTACACAATTTTTGTATTTGTGTATATATATATGTGTATATATATATATATATATATATATATATATATATATATATATATATATATATATATATATATATATATATATATATACACACACACACACACACACACACACACACACACACACACACACATACATACATACTGTATATAATTTTTTTTTTTTACAGAAGCCTTTTTTTTCAAATCGGTGTGGCATTGCAAAGTCGGAGTTGCACAGATTTGAACGATTCCATTGCCGACCATAGGGGGCGACCTGTCATGCGATTTGGACTGGTCTAATCGCATTGCAAGTCTCACCGGCGTGAACGGTGGCTTAGGACTGGGATGCCATTGAAGTTCATGTGCGTGTAAAGGCAGGCATCCCAATACTTTTGGTAATACAGTGTGCTCATTAGGAAGCACCTAAAAAATAAATAAATAAATAAAAAGTGAAGGACAGAAAACGCGCAATTCTGTGCCCAACATACATCTCCTCCTCCCAAGTAACTATTCCTTCCATTGGCTAAAATTCTCAAAGACTGAAAACGCACACTTACAAAATGTAAAAAATAAATAAATAAATAAAAAAAATAAAATGTATGATAGATAGATATAACACTTACAAGATACAAAAAAAACATATATAATTTTTTTTTTTGTATCTTGTAATTGTGCGATTTCTTTTTTATAATATATTATATATATATATATATATATATACAAAACTCACACTTAGAAAAAAAAAAATATATATATATATATATATACACACACACACACATACACACACACACATATATATATTTTTATTTAATAATAATAAATGGGGGAGTGAAAAACAAGCAAAAGAAAAAAAAAAAAAAAAGCTTAAAACTGTATTTCTGGCCCCTAAAGCCGGGCGGCGGCGACTCTCAGGATAAACATTTCCTATGTAGAAGGGGCATCAAACCACGGAGAAGTGTCCCACGTATGGCACACATTAGCAAAGGTCTAACTTCTATATGACCGGTAAGGACAGACATGCCAAACTTCTCCGGCCCTCCCCCTTCCAACTGAACAAAAGGCATCCAGGAATTTTTTTTTTTTCCTCTCACAGGCACTTCCTCCTGAGAACAGGATGAATGTGAACGCAATAAACACACGTAGCTTGGACCGAGCGAACGTTATATAAAACGAACAGAGGCCGCCCCTGTTCCTCTACGAGGATTGTGAAAACTCGCCAGCGACAAACCGAGCCAATCCCCAAACAATGGAGATGATCTGATTGTATCTTAGAGAAAAGATACAAAGTAACATCCCAGTAATACAGTGCATCCCAGAAAGTATTCACAGCGCTTCACTTTTTCCACATTTTTTGTTACATTACACCCTTATTCCAAAATGGATTACAATTCATTATTTTCCTCAAAATCCTACAAACAATCCCCCATAATGACAACGTGAAAGAAGTTTGTTTGAAATCTTTGCAAATTTAAAATTTACAAAAAAAAAATCCCATGTACACAAGTACAGTGGAACCTCGGATTGCAAGTAATGCGGTTAATAGTTTCGCAATACGAGCTATTATTTTGAAAAAATCCTGACTCGGTTTGTGAGTGTTGTCTCGCAAAACAAGCAGGAATCAAGCCTCTGCAGTGTGCAGTACCGCATTTGGCCAGGAGGTGCGGGGGGCGCCAGTGACACTCTGAGCCGCTCGGAAATACTCCGTTCCCGAGTGTTTCCAAGTGGTCTCTGAGTATTTCCGAGTCTCTCCAGCACCCCCCCCCCGCCTCTGGCCACATGAGGTATTGCATGCAAGTCAATGTGGAACGAATTCTCTTTGTTTCCATCGACTTCTATGGGGAAACGCGCTTTGATATGCGAGTGCTTTGGATTACAAGCGTTCTCCTGGAACGGGTTATGCTCGTAATCCAAGGTTCCACTGTATTCACAGCCTTTGGTGAAGCACCTTTGGCACCGATTGCAGCCTCAAGTTTTTTTATTGAGTATGATGCTACAAGCTTGGCACACCTATTATTGGGCAGTTTCTTCCATTCTTCTTTGCAGGACCTCTCAAGCTCCATCAGGTTGGATTGGGGAACGTCGGTGCACAGCCATTTTCCAGATCTCTCCAGGGGTTCAAGTCTGGGCTCTGGCTGGGCCACTCAAGGACATTCAAAGAGTAGCCGTAACCACTCCTTTGTTATCTTGGCTGTGTGCTTAGGGTCATTGTCCTGTTGGAGGAAGATGAACCTTCGATCCAGTTTGGAGGTCCAGAGCGCTCCGTAGAAGGTTTTCATCAAGGACGTCTCTGTACATTGCTGCATTCATCTTTCCCTCGATCCTGACTAGGATTCTCCCAGTTCCTGCCGCTGAAAAACATCCCCACAACATGATGCTGCCACCACCATGCTTCACAGTAGGGATGGTATTGGCCAGGTGATGAGCGGTGCCTGGTTTCCTCCAGACATGACGCTTGCCATTCAGGTCAAAGAGTTCAATATTTTTGTTTCATCAGAGTAGAGAATTTTGTTTCTCATGGTCTGAGAGTCCTTCAGGTGCCTTTTGGCAAACTCCAGACGGGCTGCCATGTGCCTTTTACTGAGGAGTGACTTCCGTCTGGCCACTCCACCATACAGGCCTGATTGGTGGGGTGCTGCATAGATGGTTGATCTGAAGGTTCTCCCCTCTCTAAAAGAGAAATGCTGGAGCTCTGTCAGAGTGACCATCGGGTTCTTGGTCACCTCCCTGACTAAGGTCCTTCTCCCCCCATCGCTCAGTTTGGCCGGGTGGCCCGCTCTAGGAAGAGTCCTGGTTGTTTCAAACCTCTTCCATTTACGGATGATGGAGACCACTGTGCTCATTGGGACCTTCAATGCTGCAGAAATGTTTCTGAACCCTTCCCCCGATCTGTGCCTCCATACAATCCTGTCTCCGAGGTCTACAGACAATTCCTTGGACAATTCCTTGGACCTCATGGCTTGGTTTGTGCTCTGACACGCACTGATAACTGTGGGACCTTTATATAGACAGGTGTGTGTCTTTCCAAATCATGTCCGATCAACTGAATTTACCACAGGTGGGCTCCAATCAAGTTGTAGAAACATCTCAAGGATGATCAGTGGAAACAGGATGAACCTGAGCTCAATTCTGAGTGTCATGGCAAAGGCTGTGAATACTTCTGTACATGGGGAGGAGCCTGTGATACTTCTGTACATGGGAGGAGCCTGTGATACTTCTGTACATGGGAGGAGCCTGTGATACTTCTGTACATGGGAGGAGCCTGTGATACTTCTGTACATGGGAGGAGCCTGTGATACTTCTGTACATGGGGAGGAGCCTGTGATACTTCTGTACATGGGGAGGAGCCTGTGATACTTCTGTACATGGGGAGGAGCCTGTGATACTTCTGTACATGGGGAGGAGCCTGTGATACTTCTGTACATGGGGAGGAGCCTGTGATACTTCTGTACATGGGGAGGAGCCTGTGATACTTCTGTACATGGGGAGGAGCCTGTGATACTTCTGTACATGGGGAGGAGCCTGTGATACTTCTGTACATGGGGAGGAGCCTGTGATACTTCTGTACATGGGGAGGAGCCTGTGATACTTCTGTACATGGGGAGGAGCCTGTGATACTTCTGTACATGGGGAGGAGCCTGTGACACTTCTGTACATGGGGAGGAGCCTGTGATACTTCTGTACATGGGGGGAGCCTGTGATACTTCTGTACATGGGAGGAGCCTGTGATACTTCTGTACATGGGAGGAGCCTGTGATACTTCTGTACATGGGAGGAGCCTGTGATACTTCTGTACATGGGAGGAGCCTGTGATACTTCTGTACATGGGGAGGAGCCTGTGATACTTCTGTACATGGGGAGGAGCCTGTGATACTTCTGTACATGGGGAGGAGCCTGTGATACTTCTGTACATGGGGAGGAGCCTGTGATACTTCTGTACATGGGGAGGAGCCTGTGATACTTCTGTACATGGGGAGGAGCCTGTGATACTTCTGTACATGGGGAGGAGCCTGTGATACTTCTGTACATGGGGAGGAGCCTGTGATACTTCTGTACATGGGGAGGAGCCTGTGATACTTCTGTACATGGGGAGGAGCCTGTGATACTTCTGTACATGGGGAGGAGCCTGTGATACTTCTGTACATGGGGAGGAGCCTGTGATACTTCTGTACATGGGGAGGAGCCTGTGATACTTCTGTACATGGGGAGGAGCCTGTGATACTTCTGTACATGGGGAGGAGCCTGTGATACTTCTGTACATGGGGAGGAGCCTGTGATACTTCTGTACATGGGAGGAGCCTGTGATACTTCTGTACATGGGAGGAGCCTGTGATACTTCTGTACATGGGAGGAGCCTGTGATACTTCTGTACATGGGAGGAGCCTGTGATACTTCTGTACATGGGAGGAGCCTGTGATACTTCTGTACATGGGAGGAGCCTGTGATACTTCTGTACATGGGAGGAGCCTGTGATACTTCTGTACATGGGAGGAGCCTGTGATACTTCTGTACATGGGAGGAGCCTGTGATACTTCTGTACATGGGAGGAGCCTGTGATACTTCTGTACATGGGAGGAGCCTGTGATACTTCTGTACATGGGAGGAGCCTGTGATACTTCTGTACATGGGAGGAGCCTGTGATACTTCTGTACATGGGATTTTTCCGTTACTTATTTTTAATAAATTGGCAAAGATTTCAAACAAACTTCTATCACGTTGTCATTACGGGGGTATTGTTTGTAGAATTATGGAGGAAAATAATGAATTTAATCCATTTTGGAATAAGCCCGTAACATAACTAAATGTGGAAAAAGTGAAGCGTTGTGAATACTTTCTGGATGCTCTGTACAAAGTAACATCCTAGTAATACATGGGTGCTCGACCTGTTTACCACACCGCTCCTGTGTGAACTCAGGTTTATCATGGCGACTTCAGTCTGGGTTCAAACACAAAAAGGTATCGGTACTCGGTATCAGCGAGTACTTGATCGAAAGTATCGATACTTCGCCGATAAAGATTTGGTATCGGTGCAACCCTAAGCCCTGGTTCACACTGAACGCGACTTTGAAATCCCTTGAAGTTGCACGATTTCAAAAGCTGCAGATCAGTGCGGGTTTCAGGTGCAACTTGGCTGACATCTGGGCGACGTCACGCACCACAAAGTCAGAGTCGCATCAATTTGAACCGTTCCTTTGACTACAATAGAGTCCGACTTGTCATGCAATTGGGAACCGTCAAATCGCATGGCAAGTCGCACCAGTGTGAACGGGGGGGGCTAAATCAATTAACTGTGTTCATTTACGTATAGGCTCCATTTGCACTTCGTGGGCAGAATTGCCAAATATAGCATGGCAATCGCTGCGCAACGCGGGTTTGGGTGCTGTTGGCGTCAAAAATGGTCGTTTGCCGTTTTATCAGTGTAAGAAAAGAAAAAAAAAAAAAAGGAGGACTAAAACGACTTGAACGCCTGTGAACTTTAAGAAGGACCTGATGCCCTAATCCCTTTTCCGGCAGTGAAAAAGAAAAAGAAATACAAATTTTACGGCATTTTTAATAGAATTCCGGTTCTTTCCTATGTGGCTACTTCACATTTACGCGCTGCAATTTAACATGTTTTTAAAGGGAAACTATAAGGGTCCAGTCACACCTAGTCATGTGCATTACCATGAACGCACATAGGTGTCAATTGGCCCCGAAATGCTGTTACAGTTTTATTTCTCTAACGCAGCCACTTTAAGGCTTCAGGCATTAATTGGTAACGTATCTATTAGCATTAACCGAGAGACGCTCATGTGAGCTCCGTCCAAGTGTGTGGATTGGATAAACAATGAGCAGCTCCAAGGGGCACATTCCAAATGGAGCTGAACGTGCAGAGTGTTCTTCTAAGCTGATCCAGCTGGTATATCAATTATTTAGCAAAGCTTTTGAGGATACCCGACTATCACACCTACCTCACAAGTATGAGGACCTTCTCCAAGTGATTGAATTCAGATGTTCCATGGTTCAAAAAACATTTTAGATAAAAAATTGTCCTACCTTGTGGCACCAGTTTGGCCCCATTTGGTTCCACAGTGACTGTGCCCAAAGCCAACGCCATAAAGACATGGTTTTGGTCAGTTTGTGGAGGACCTTAAGTGGCCTGCACAGACCCCTGACCGCAACCCTACTGAACATCTCCAGGATCAAGCCTTTTCATTCATCACCCGTACCCAACCATACTTAAAACTTTTGAGAGCGGGTCTTCCTACCGAACATCAGTGCCTGACCTCAACCGTACTGAACACCTTTTGGCCTTTGGGATCAGGTCTTCCCACCTAACGGCAGTACCTGACCTTAACCATACTGAAAAACTTTGGGATGAGGTCTTCCCACCTAACATCAGTACCTGGCCTCAACCCTACTGAACAACTTTGGGATGAGGTCTTCCCACCTAACATCAGTACCTGACCTCAACCCTACTGAACACCTTTGGGATCAAGTCTTCCCACCTAACATCAACACCTGACCTCAACCCTACTGAACACTTTTAGGATCAGGTCTTCCCACCTAACGTCAGGACCTCGCCTCAACCCTACTGAACACCTTTGAGATCAGGGCTTCTCATCCAATATCTGACCTCAACCGTAAAGAATACGTCGTCTCAATATCAGGACCTGACCTCAACCCTACTGATCACCTGTGGGATCAGGTCTTCTCATCCAACATCAGTACTTGACCTTAACCCCATTGATCACCTTTGGAATCAGGTCTTCTCATCCAACATCAGGACCTGACCTCAACTCTACTGAACACCTTTGGGATCAGGTCTTCAAATACAACATCAGGACCGGACCCCACAAACACTCTTTTGGCTGAATGGGAACAGATTCTCACAGACACATTCCAAGTGTGGAAAGTCTTCATGGAAGATTGGAGGATGTTACAGCCATAAGGAAGAGGAGGTAGGGACAAACACATATTGATGCCCATAGTGTTAGAAGGGGATGGCCAACAAAATATAGGTCAGACTATATACAGTCAAATGTAGGAGCGACTAATCGCATAATGCTCGGAAAATGTAATGAAAACAAACATACATACCTTTTTTCCCCACCAAGGTTCTTCTGGCAGGTTTAGTTGAGTCAGGGGTCCTTTCTCTTTCTCTGGGAGCTTTAGAGGTGTCAGGGGTCCACCTTTTCCAGCAGTGGCCAAACCTTCCTTGTGCAATGAGCAGCAATAGTGCTACAAACCCAAACCAGCGTCATACCGCACCCCCAAAGGTCTGGTCTATTGCAGCCTGGGTTCGCAGAAAGTGGATCGAACGACGCTTAGAAGACCAAGGACAGAGTGGACATTCAACAGGACAGTTCGGGAATTAAAATGAGTTCTGCATATGCTGCAATTTTTATTTTTAACATGCAGGGCTCGATTTCAGAAAACAATCAGAGAAATCTGGAGCTTTCCTTGAATTCCTGACCTGTGGACACAGCAGGAAGGGAAATATCTCCAAAGTGGAGGAAATCCTCTCTTAGATAATTGTCACCAGAACAGGGAGGATTCCTCTCTATTCCGTTGACGAGAATTTTGCATTTCCCATCACCTTCAGTCCCGGAGACAATGATCACCAATGGTCAATAGAGGGTGAATCTCAGCAGAAAGCCAGAAAAACCTAACCGGGGTTCGAACTAGTCCCTCAAAAAAGTTCCAGCTTTAGATACACTTTAAAAACGGGGAAAAATGGTCGTAGGTGGCTTAAAGTGAGACCGTTAGGAGACCAACTGCCGACCCGCCAACAAAGTCTACCGATGACCAGAGAGAAGAACCATTGCTGATAGAATCCGCTACGTGATGGAACTGCAGAATCACGGGAATTCAGTTACTCAACCGCACTACTTAGAAGAGCTTCACCCTCCCTAGCTAAAACTCAGTTCCCTCTAATAAACGGACCTACTAGTCCAGCGTTGTCTACCTTGAGCTGCTCCTGTGCCACGATCCTCAACTCCTCCTCGCCAAGACTTTCCGGGTATGCCCAACATGCTGTTTCCAACATGGTGGAGACCCAACGCATTTCAGCATAGACGCAGATCCTGTGAAGGCTCACAAATGCCCCAGATCTCGGCAAGGTCCCATATACCTGGAAGAGACCAGCGCCGTGCCTGCACAGGATCTGGCGACGCGCATGCGCTCTGTAATGCAGTACTGTCTCGTTGGATGTGTGGAGGTGGACGTCCCAAGAGGCAGTGGAGGGCAATCCTACGTCATACGCCCATAGGCTTTAACGCCCACACGCCGCACATAGTCATCCATGGGCGGCTGAGGGTTCTAACCGGTCGCATTTTCTTATCCCAATTAGGTGACCACATGCTTGGGAAGTTCCCCCCACCCCAGTTCCGCACTTAAAAAGATGCCCGTGACTGGGCGGGAAAAGGTCAAAATCTTCTAGGCAGCACTTCACATGATGCAAAGTATACAAAGTGATCAATCTTGTAAGGTTTTAGTGGACCAATCAGTCAACGGTACACGTGGGGGGGGGGGGGGGGGTAAGGAAGTACCATTCACCTGTATTGGCCTCTATTGCACATTGGTGGCATGGCGTCACTTGGGTGCCAGCTCTTGGCCCACTATATAAAACCTCCTATTTCACGGCCAATAGGAAAGAACTGTGCTGATAGATGGCATCAGGTTTTAATGGACCAATCCATCGCCTGTACACCCGGGGGGTAAAGAAGTACCATCACCTGTATTAAGCTCTATTGCACAACGATACTTGGGTGCCAGCTCTAGGTCATCTATATAAAACCTATTCTATAAGAAAGAATTGTGCGGACTGAAGGTGTCTGGTTTTAATGGACCAATCCATCGACTGTACAACAGGGGGAAGAGGGGGGGAGGGTGTGTAAAGAAGTATCATCACCTGTATTAGTCGCTATTGCACATTGGGGGGCTTGGCATTACTTGGGTGCCAGCTCTTGGTCCCCTAGGTAAAACCTCTTCTATTTCGTGGCCAATAGAAAAGAATTGTGCTGACAGACGGCACCTGGTTTTAATGGACCGATCCATTAACTGCAAACCTGGAGGGTACCATCACCTGTATTAGTCTCTATTGCACATTGGGGGGCTTGGCATTACTTGGGTGCCAGCTCTTGGTCCCCTACGTAAAACCTCTTCTATTTCGTGGCCAATAGAAAAGAATTGTGCTGACAGACGGCGCCTGGTTTTAATGGACCGATCCATTAACTGCAAACCTGGGGGGTACCATCACCTGTATTAGTCTCTATTGCACATTGGGGGCTTGGCATTACTTGGGTGCCAGCTCTTGGTCCCCTACGTAAAACCTCTTCGATTTCGTGGCCAATAGAAAAGAATTGTGCTGACAGACGGCATCTGGTTTTAATGGACCAATCCATCAACTATACACCAGGTGCTACTCCAAAAATTGCCCCACGACAACAAAAATTGTTGTGCACTATCTCTGTACCCAGGGATTTAGACAAGGTAGGTATAAGTTCATTCCAAGTTCAAGGATGATGGTACCCGCCCCTATCTTTGTATACTTTTTTAGATTGAGGCATTACCTTAAAAACACCAGGTGGGTGAAGAAGTACCATCACCTGTATTAACCGCTATTGCAGATCAGGGGCTTGGTGGGAATTCTTGAACACCAATGCCAAAAACGTTTCTATAGGAGAGAAGTGTGCTGATAGACAGCATCTGGTTTTAATGGACCAATCCATTGACTGCACATCCAGAAGGGGGGGGGGTTGTGGTAAAGAAGTACCATCGCCTGTATTAGCTGCACATTAAGAGCTGGCGCTCAAGTAACGGCAAGTTCCCGGTCAACTACATAAAACCTTTTCTATAGAAAAGAATTGTGCTGACAGATGGCATCTGCTTTTAATGGACCAAACCATCAACTATACACCTGGGGGGGTTGAAGAAGTACCATCACCTGTATTAAACGCTATTGCAGATCAGGGGCTTGGTGGCAATTCTTGATCACCTATGCAAAAACCTCTTCTATAGGAAAGAATTGTGAGCTAGCGCTAGGTGAACGGCAAGTTCCCGGTCACCTGTATAAAACCTTTTCTATAGGAAAGAATTGTGCTGACAGATGGCATCTGCTTTTAATGGACCAAACCATCAACTATACACCTGGGGGGGTTGAAGAAGTACCATCACCTGTTTTAAACGCTATTGCAGATCAGGGGCTTGGTGGGAATTCTTCATCACTTATGCAAAAACCTCTTCTATGGAAAGAATTGTGCTGATAGACAGCGTCTGGTTTTAATGGACCAATCCATCAAGTATACACCTGGGGGGGGTGAAGAAGTACCATCACCTGTATTAAACGCTATTGCAAATCAGGGGCTTGGTGGTAATTCTTCATCACCTATGCAAAAACCTCTTCTATAGGAAAGAATTGTACTGCTAGACAGCGTCTGGTTTTAATGGACCAATCCATTCACTGCACACCGGGAGGGGGGGGGGGGGGGGGTGGTAAAGAATTACTATCGCCTGTATTAGGATCTACTGCACATCGGGAACTTGCCGTTACTTGAGCGCCAGCTCTTGGTCACCTATATAAAACCTTCAACCATCAACTACATACCTGGGGGGGGGGGGGGGGGTGAAGAAGTACCATCACCTGTATTAAACACTATTGCAGATCAGGGGCTTGGCATTACTTGGGCACCAGCTCTTGGTCACCTATATCAAACCTTTTCTATAGGAAAGAATTGTGCTGACAGATGGCGCCTGGTTTTAATGGACCAATCCATCAACTATATACCTGGGGGGGGGGGGGGGGGGTGAAGAAGTACCATCACCTGTATTAAACGCTATTGAAGATCAGGGGCTTGGCATTACTTGGGCACCAGCTCTTGGTCACCTACGCAAAAAAAAACAAAAAAAACATCTTCGACAGAAAAGAATTGCACCGATAGACGGTGCCTGGTTTTAATGGACCAATCCATTGACTGAACACCCTGGGGGGGGGGGGGGTACCATCACCTGTATTAGTCTCTATTGCACATGGGGGGGGGGGGGCCTTGGCGTTGCTTGGGTGCCAGCTCTTGCTCACCAATATAATAGCTCTTGGATTTCACGGCCAATAAGAAAACAAATTGCGCTGACAAACGGCGCAGCAACACAGTTGATGGACACCCAATCAGTAAAAATCTCTAAGGCCGGGGCTCACACTTTGGCGCGGCGCGTTCGCCCATTGACCTCTATTAGAACTTGCGTTCTCAGGCTTGTGCGCCCATTGACCTCTATTAAAACTTGCGTTCTCATGCCTGTGTGCCCATTGGCCTCCATTAGAAAGTGCGTTTTCACGTGTGCGCCCATTGACCTCTATTAGAACGTGCGTTTTCACGTGTGCGCCCATTGACCTCTATTAGAACGTGCGTTCTCACGCCTGCGCACATTGACCTCTATTAGAACGTGCGTTTTCACGTGTGCGCCCATTGACCTCTATTAGAACGTGCGTTCTCACGCCTGCGCACATTGACCTCTATTAGAACGTGCGTTCTCACGCCTGCGCACATTGACCTCTATTAGAACGTGCGTTCTCACGCCTGCGCACATTGACCTCTATTAGAACGTGCGTTCTCACGCCTGCGCACATTGACCTCTATTAGAACGTGCGTTCTCACGCCTGCGCACATTGACCTCTATCAGAACGTGCGTTCTCACGCCTGCGCACATTGACCTCTATCAGAACGTGCGTTCTCACGCGTGTGCGCCCATTGACCTCTATTAGAACCTGCGTTCTCATGGAGGCCGCGCCATTGCTGTGATATGCAAAAAAAAGGCGTTCTAATAGAGGTCAATGGGAGAGCCTAAAAATAATAAGTGTTTAAAACGCGCCAAATGTCAAACACGAGCGAATCCGGCATTGTACACATTAAAAAACTTTTTTTTTTTTTAATCATTTTGAATCTGCAGCCTATTAAAATAATCCCCGGTGACCCCGCCGCCACTTCCTGTGACGGGGTGACAACGCTCCAATGCAATTGGGCGACGGGCGGAGCGTTGTCACCCTGTCACAGGGGGGGCTTCCTATAGGGGGGGGACACAGGATTGGTCACCATCAGGAAATGCCATGGAGGGGGGGGGGGGGGGGAGAGAGGAAAGAAGTGGCTGCAAAGAGGTTGCAGGAGATCAGCAGCGACAAAGGATTACATTGGAAACAAAGTAACATTTTAAAAAAATGAAACACAGAGTGGGAGGAGTCGTGTATTTGCCCCGCCTCCTCCCTTACCTTGGAGATGATGAGGGGCTCCCCGTGCTCCAGCCCCCCTCTCAGGGTGAATCCCCAGGGGGCCCCCCCTTGGAGCTGCACATGGATGCACTGGGAGGACTGGGAAGCGCCGCTGGGATCCATGTCTGCCCCTCCTCCATCCACGGCTCAGGCACGGGCGGGCGCTGGTCAGCTGGGAGCCGGCTGCAGTTCCATACCGGAGAACGGATCCCGGGAGCTCCGCACCGAGCGAACAGTCTCTACACACTGACACGGGACGTGGGGGGGGGGGGGGAGCGAGGAGGCGGGGCCGTCAGCTGGGGGAGGCGGAGAGTCTACAATCTAAACAGGGACTATAGGGCGGGGCGAGAGTGCTACAACCTATACGGTGACGGAGGAGAGGTGATCAGGGCGGGGCCGTCCGTGGAGGGGGCGGAGAGTCCTACAACCTACACGCTGACTGGGAAGGAATGGGAGGGCGGGGTCGTCCGAAGAGGAGGAGGAGAGTCTTACACATTACACACATTGACCGTGCGGGGATGGGGGGGGGGCGGAGCGTAGGGTGGTGTAGCCTGCACACAGGAGAAGGGGCCGCCCCCTAGGGGGCGGGTCTACTCTACCATTCATAAGGGAGAGAAGTTTACTCATAAGGAGCCATGTCCGCCTGTCCTTCCTCATAACAAACTATGTCCGTCTGTCCTACCTCATAACAAACTATGTCCGTCTGTCCTTCTCCATAACAAACTATGTCCGTCTGTCCTACCTCATAAGAAGCCGTGTCCCTCTGTTCTACCGCATAAAGATCCATGTCCTTCCTCATAAGGAGCTATGTCCGTCTGTCCTTCCCCATAACAAACTATGTCCGTCTGTCCTTCTTCATAAAGAGCCATGTCCCTCTGTCCTACCTCATGAGGAGCCATGTCCGTCTGTCCTATCTCACAAGAGGCTATGTCCGTTTGTCCTTCCTCATAAGGAGCCACGTCCCTCTGTCCTACCTCATAAAGAGCCATGTCCGTCTGTCCTACCTCATAAGAAGCCATGTCCCTCTGTCCTACCACATAAGAAGCCATGTCCGTCTGTCCTATCTCATAAGGAGCCACATCTGTCTGTCCTACCTCATAAAGATCCATGTCTTTCTATCCTGCCTCATAAGGAGCCATGTCCCTCTGTCCTACCTCATAGGAAGCCATGTCTGTCTGTCCTTCCTCATAAAGAGCCATGTCCGTTTGTCCTACCTCAAAGAAAGCCAGGTCCATCAGTCCTACCTTATAAAGGAGCCATGTCCTTCTGTCCAACCTCATGAGGAGCCATGTCCCTCTGTTCTACCTCATAAGAAGCCATGTCCCTCTGTCCTACCTCATAAGGAGCCATGTCCCTCCGTCCTACCTCATAAGGAGCCATGTCCCTCTGTCCTACCTCATAAGAAACCATGTTCGCTCTCCTACCCCATAAGGAGCGACGTCCCTCTGTCCTACCTCATAAGGAGCCGTGTCCATCTGTCCTTCCTCATAAGAAGTCATGTCCATCTGTCCTATCTCATAAGGAATCATGTCCGTCTGTCCTTCCTCATAAAAAGCCCAGTCCATCAATACTACCTCATAAGGAACCATGCCCCTCTATCCTACCTCATAAGGAGACATGTTCGTCTGTCCTACCTCATAGGGAGCCATGTCCATCGGTCCTACCTCATAAGGAGCCATGTCCCTCTGTCCCACCTCATAAGAAGCCATGTCCATCTTTCCTACCTTATAAGAAACCATTTCCCTCTGTCCTACCTCATAAGGAACCATGTCCCTCTGTTCTTCCTCAAATAGAACAAGGTCCCTTTTTTTCTACCTCATAATCAACCATGTCCCACTGTCCTACCTTTATGTCCACCTGTTCTACCCCATAAGAAACCATGTCCTTCTGCCCTACTTCACAAAGATCCATGTCCCTCTATCCTACCTCATAACGAACCATGTTCCTCTGGCCTACATCTGTGTCCATCTGTCCTACCTTAAAGGAAACCATGTCTATCTGTGTCACCTCATAAGGAACCATGTCTTTGTCCTACCTCATAAGGAACTGTGTCCATGTCCCTCTTTCCTACCAGATAAGGAGCCATGTCCCTCCGCCCTAATTCTTTTTTTTACAAATTTTTTACTTATTTAGTCAAAGGGAAGGGTCCATGGACACTTGATACAATACAGATATATGTTCAACATGAACCGTACAATGAAGAATATAACATCATTAAACAAGAAATGATTAAGTGGTATTGTACATACATTGTCTGGCTTAGAAAACCATGTAGTACTCCCTTATCATTTTGTTTGGAAAATAAATCAAACCTGTCCCTGTGTAAAACACAGAGCAAGAACAGAAAGAACAGACGGAAAGGAAAATAGGAAGTTGGAATATAGAGTAAAAGAAGAAGCAAGATAGGCTAGGAGGGAGAAGGGTGGGGGGGGGAAGGGGGGGTAGAGATGGAGGATAATGTGACGTCACGAGTTTTTATGTCTATGTTACGTAGAAAGAAATACGTAGATGACTTATGTGACACCAACAGGACGCTGTATTTGACATTGGGGGTCTATCTTCCAATTTCTTAATCTCCCTCTGCATCTGGGGTCCCAAAGAAGTCTTTGCCTTCCTCCGAGTAGACAAACATGTTCCAAAGTGACCATGTTTTTGAGTATTTCTCCTGTTGGTTACAAGCTGACAGGATAAGATCTTCAAATTTATTGATTTCCTGAACTTTTCTGAGCCACATTCTAATTGTCGGAGGTTGTGAGGATTTCCACTTAAGCGGAATGCAAGCTTTGGCGGCATCAAGAAGATGGCGAATAATTGATTTTTTATAAGTTTTTGCCGACACCTCTGACATATGAAGGAGGTAAAAGGCCGGGTCGTCTGGTAGTTGCCGGTCTGTGAATTTCTGCATAATATTTTTGACTCCCAACCAGAATTGTTTTATATCGGGGCAGTCCCAAAACACATGGAGTAATGTACCTCGTTCCTCCTGGCATCTCCAGCATCTATCTGAGGACGTCGGGAATATTCTACTTAATTTTTCAGGTGTTTTGTACCACCTGGTCAGGATTTTGAAGTTAGTTTCTTGTGTTTTCGTACATATGGAAGATTTGTATGTAAATTGAATAATACGTTGCTTCTGTTGTGGGCTGAAGGTATAGTTTAAGTCTCTTTCCCAGTCCGCGATATGTTTTAGTGAATAGGTGTCTGAGGGAGTGATCAGAAGGTTGTACATGCACGACAGTGTGTGTGGTAAAGTCCCTTCTGTTGAACAGATTTCTTCCAATGTTGTGAGGGGTTGGTCAAAGTTTTGTGGTGGAGGGAGGGATCTGAAGAAGTGAGTAATCTGGAAGGCGTTTAAGAATTTTAATTGGAAAGTACCCGTGGGGTTCATGAGTTCTTGTAAGCTGGGCCATTTTTTTTGTTTTAGGAAGTGAGAAGCCTGGGTAAAGCCTGACGCCATTAATTGTTTAAATTGATCCTCCTGGTATCCCGGGGTAAAATCAGGGTTCCCCAAGATCGGGAAGAGTGGCGAGTTTGTGGATGAAATAGATCCCTTTTTAATCAGGAGGGCACATACTTTCATCGTGTGTCCATTAACAGGGTGGAATTTTATATCTTTAGGTAGGGTGTCGTAACACCAAGGAGCCCTAGTCAGAGGAATAGAGCTCTGACTCTGCTCAATCTGAGTCCATAATTTGAGGGGACTGTGCCTGTTCCAGTCCACCAGTCTTCCAAGATGAACTGCTTGGTAGTACTTGTGAACATCCGGAACTGCTAGACCTCCATACTGCTTTGGCAACGAAAGTTGTGATCTCTTCAAGCGGGGGTGTTTGTGGGCCCAAATAAATTCCTCCGCCCTAATTCATAAGGATCTATGTCCTTCACTTCTCCCTCATAAAGAACCATGTCCTTCTGTCCAACCTGATAAGGAACCATGTCCCTCTATCCCATAAAGTTGTTCCTCTAAAGGAGCCATGCATAGTAAATTGCCGAAGCTTCCAGGTGCTGACAACACAAGGGGAATTTTAGAATATTAAAATTGGCCTGGCACCAGAAATCGCTTCATAAACACGAAACTGGCAGGATCAACAGGTCCTTAGTTTATTAAAGTTAAAAAATTATTATTCATATTATGCAAGAATTGTAAAGCGTCAACAGTGTTGCGCAGCTCTTTACAACGTTAGGGCAGACAGTACAGTTTCAATACAATTCAATACAGGAGAAATCAGAGGGCCCTGCTCATTAGAGCTTACAATCTAAGAGGGAGGGTCAAGTGATACAAAAGGTAATAACTGTGGGGGATGAGCTGATGAAGAAAATGAAAGTATAGTTGTTAGGTGGAGGCAGGATAGGCTTCTCTGAAGAGAAAAGTTTTCAGGGATGGCCTAAAAGTGGATAGAGTTGGAGATAGTCGCACAGATTGGGGTAGGGAATTCCAAAAGATGGGCGAGGCTTGGGAGAAGTCCTGGAGGTGAGTATGGGAGGAGGTGACAAGGGAGCTAGAGAGCAGGAGTTCTTGGAAGGAACAAAGAGGACGATTTGATTGGTATTTAGAGACTAGATTAGTGATGTAGCTGGGGGGGGGCAGAGTTGTGGATGGCTTTGTAAGTTATTGTTGGTATTTTGAATTTAATTCATTGGGAGAGTGCCAGCCAATGGAGGGATTGTCAGAGAGGGGTAGCAGACGCCGAGTGGATAGTAAGGTGGATAAGTCTGGCAGTAGCATTCATGATGGGCTGAAGGGGGGATAGCCTATGTAAAGGTAATCCAATGAGGAGGGAGTTGCAGTAGTCGAGGCGAGAGATAACCAGGGAGTGAATTGGGAGCTTTGTGGTTCCATTGGTTGGGAAGGGACGTATTTTGGAGATGTTGCGGAGGTTGAGGTGGCAAGCTTTGGAAAGAGATTGGATGTGGGGCCGAAAGGATAGTTCAGAGTCCAGGATAACACCTAGCACCCTGACATGTGGGGACGGGTGGATGGTTGTGCCATTGTTCTTGACAGAGAAGTCAGGGGAAGAGGCACGTGGAGGAGGAAATATCATGAGCTCGGTTGTGGACAAGTTGAGTTTGAGGAAGTGGTGTGACATCCAGACAGATATGTCTGTCAGTAAATTAGTGATGCGTGAAGAGACTGATGGAGTGAGCTAAGGGGTGGAGAAATAGATTTGGGTGTCGTCAGCGTAGAAATGATAGTGAAAGCCATGGGAGGCTATCAGCTGACCCAGGGAGGAGGTGTAGATTGAGAAAAGGAGAGGTCCAAATACAGAACCTTGGGGGACCCCGACAGAGAAAAGAAAGAGGAGAGGAGGAAGTAGAATTGCCAGTGACACTGAAGGTCCGGTAGGATAGGTCGGATGAGAGCCAGGGTAGAGCACTATCACGTAGACCAATGCAGTAAAGTTTTTTTTGAGGAAGGGGTGATCAACTGTATCAAAGGCAGCCGAAAGGTCCAGAAGTAGGAGTACAGAATAGTATCCATTGTATTTTGCTGTTAGTAAGTAATATGTGAGTTTTAAGAGAGCAGTTTCTGTGGAGTTTTGAAGGCGAAATCCAAGTGGGAGATCAAGAAGGTTATTCTTAATGAGGTGTTCATTCAGTTGGTTGTAGACCAGACATTCAAGGAGTTTAGAGGAAAAGGGGAGCAAGGAGATAGGGCGTAGATTGTTAATATTGGTAGGGTCCAAGGACGGCTTTTTAAGTATGGGGGTGACTAGTGCATGTTTTAGAGAGTTGGGAAAGATGCCAGAAGAGAGGGAGAGGTTGAAGATGTGGGTTAGGGAGTGCAGGATAGAGATATAGGGTGGGGGAGATACAGTACCTGTAGAGTGGAGATTTCATCACCAATTGAATCAATCTTATTTTTGAAGTGATTAGCAATCTCCTGGGCAGTGAGTGAAAGGAGGGAGTGGAGGACAAACTGGAAGTTAGAGAAGAGTTGACGGGGACTGGATGAGAAGGTGTTAAAGTAAGTGATAAAATAGGTTTGCTTGGCAGTGTGGAGGCAAGAATTGTATTTTTGGAGGGCAGGTTGATATTGGTTGAAGTCTTTGAGAGACTTAGTCTTATGCTCAAGAGAACGGCTACGTTTTTTGAGACTTCTGGTGTCATCTGTTTGCCAGGGTTGTAGGGGGTCGAGGCCTGATTCTGTGTGTAGTGAGGGGGGCGAGCTCGACCAGGGTGGAGGAGATGAATCAATTGTAGACAGAAGTGGCTAGATTGGGGCATGACAGGGGTGAGATTTTGTCATAGAGGTGGTCAGTAGCAGAATAGAGAGGAGAAGGGTTGAAGTGGCGAAGGTTTCTACGGGTGATTGCTAGGGAATTGGAGGGAAAGGTGGTGGAAGACAGGGAGAGAGAGAGAGAAACTAATAAGGTGGTGATCAGAGAGAGGAAAAGGATTGTTGGAGAGGTTGCATGAAGTGCATAGGTAGGAGAATACAAGGTCTAGGGTGTTGCCATCAGAGTGAGTAGAAGCCTGTACGCATTGCTTCAGGTGAAATGAGGAGGTTAGACTAAGACGTTTAGAAGTAGCAGGAGTGTTTGTATTAACAGTGATCTTAAAGCCGCCACGAAGGATACGTGCGGTGAGGTCAATGGCTGGTAAGGGAACTGGCTAGTATCAGAGCCAGATACACACAGGTTACCTACGCCGCAAATGTTAGAGCGAGAGTAATAATTCTACACTAGACCTCCTCTGTAACTCTAAACATGTCACCCAGCCTTTCTTAACCTTTTCAACACAGAGGAACCCTTGAAATAGTTCTCTGGTCTCAGGGAGCCCCTGCTAAAAATTAGAAATCTACAACTCATGATACATTAGTGTGATGGTCAGTGGGAAGAATGGTCCTTACACTTGTGGTCATTGAGAAGAATTACCCCCTTATAGATAGCTAAAAAGATCAATGGTGTGAGTGGGAACTTATCTGAGAGGCAGAAATTGCCCAATGCTGAAGAAACCCCTAGCAACCTCTGGAGGAACCCTAGGGTTCCACGGAACCCTGGTTGAGAATCACTGGTCTACATTGAAATAAAATATAAAAAGAAGAATTTTCTTTTTTTTTAATTCCTGGAGAACCCTTTATAGGCTACTGGAAACAAAAACACGTGTCTGCCAAATTCCAGGAATTTTGTCTTTTGCTCTCAGCCGCTATTGACCAGCTTATGTCAAAAGGACAGAACTGTGTTCCCAAAAGTTTGCCGGTCTGACATTCTCATCAGGGCCTTCAGATGTCCAGAGGAGGGGGTAAGAGTTATAATAGGTTGACCTGGTGTGTCCAGGGAGAGACAACAAATGGGGCAACAACACAAGTGTTTATTTTGTTGTTAA
Organism: Lithobates septentrionalis; assembly: GCA_037952835.1. Lineage (NCBI taxonomy): Eukaryota > Metazoa > Chordata > Amphibia > Anura > Ranidae > Lithobates > Lithobates septentrionalis. The sequence continues at coordinate 76,417 of JBBDGP010004902.1, read as the reverse complement.
CAAAAATAATTCACAAATGTAACAAAATGTTACTGAAGTTACAGGGAAAAAAAACGAAAACCAACGTACATCTGCAAACTACATCAGCAACGATCTACTGATTTTATGGCCGTGAGACAAAATAATGGTTGACATCCAGCAGGAATTTGCAAAGCTGTACATCTAGTATACAGACTAATTATGGGGCAGGTGAAAATATCTACACCAGCCATTTTCAACCAGGGTTCCTTGGAACCCTGGGGTTCCTCCAAAGGTTGCTAGGGGTTCCTTGAGCTATGGCTGATTGACCTCCTATCTTAAGATGTCTGCATAGTTCTGGGGTCAACACCACTTGGTTGAGGCAGTTGGATGAAGCTAACAATCATTTAAGTAGGGATTGCATTTTGACAACCACTGTAATGGTTGCCTTATTCCGCATGACCACAAACGTAAAGGGTATTTTTTTTTTCAATGACACCCAAGTAGTAAGAGTTCCTCAAGACCTGAACAAGATTTCAAGGGTTCCTTGGGCTCCACATATGTAGACCAAGCAGTATTAAAGTGACACAAAAAAATATTCCATTTAAGTATGTATTGTTAAAGCTGGCCAAAATTTTTTTTAAAAAAAACAAAATTTCTTGGGAAAAGAAGATTCTAATAAAGTTCCTTTGATCGTGAAGGTCAAATCGATGTTTGCTTTTCGACCGCAGTAACAAGAAAATTCGAAGGAGCAGGATGGAATTTTTTTTTCAAATAAATTAATTTCTAACAGTGTTTTTGGTATTTGTTCAGAAAACCCCATTCATTCCGAAATCAAATGTTTAAAGCAAAACAAAAATCTTTCGAATGGCGAATATTTGGAAGTTTTTCTAAGATTTTTCATATGAATTTTCCTAAGACTTTTCCTAAGAATTTTCATCTGAAATTCTCTCCATCTATGGTCAGATTAACTCAAAAAGTCCCCTCTAATGCTCCCAGGCTCCTCCAAATCTCCTTTTTTTGCCTGCTGCTGTGTTGGAAGGTGGCTATGTTCATTCTGCATGGTCCCGCTGTATGTAGTGTAGCAGAGCGTCCCAGAGAGAGCCAGGAAAAGTCCTGTTCGGGGTTTATACATCTCCCAGGCTCCTCTCATACAGGTTCAGGGATCTGTGATCCATGGTCCGGTTCAGGTCTTGGTCCTCTCCCCCAGGCTAATTTAAGCTCACCTGAGCAAGACAGCCCTTGCTCTTGGCCTGGGATACTCAGAGAACTTCTGTGTAAGAGTGCAAAAAGGTATGTGGAAGCTGACAAGCTGTAGGCTTGCTCAGCTTAGTAGTTAGGATCTGTAAATATTGTTTAGTTAGTGCCGAGACACGGCTAGGTTTTGTTTTGGCTATTTTTGTTCCTATTTGTTTCTTTTGGAACACTGTACAGCACCTGTAAATAGACTTGTATATATCACAAATAAACACCGCACTGTTTGTCACTATTCCACTGGATTTGGTATCTGTGCCTGAGAGACTGCTCATCCCAGGGAGCTTTGTACCTGCTACCTGTCCCCCAGGTTACATATGGTGGAGACTGCGGCCAGCTGTAGTAAGTTACTACTTAAAAGGCCAGTACCTAGAGTGACTAAACATGGAGGAAATCCTAAAACAATTGGTGATATCCAATGCTGCACAGCAACAATCCAATGCTGCACAGCAACAAGCAAACGCTGCACTGCAGCAAACAAACGCTATCGCACAGGAGCAAACCAAGGCGCTGTGCCAACAGATTGGTGCTGTACAGGAGCTATCGCAGAGGCTGTTTGAACAGCTAGCCACTGATGCAAAAGAGGATAGGAAAACCTTGGCTGCGGTTGTGGAGACGCTAGCACAGTGGTCACCTGCTAAAGTTAATGTTGTTGGAGACAAGCCCTCAGCCATCCATGTGGGTCGCTTTCTTTCCAAGATGACTGCAGATGATGATCCAGAGGCCTTTCTCTTAACCTTTGAACGGACCGCTGAGAGGGAAGGTTGGCCCAAAACCCAGTGGGCAGGACTTGGTCGCCCCCTTGCTGTCTGGAGAATCGCAGAAGGCCTACTATGATTTGGAGTCAGCAGAAGCAGGAGACTATGAAAAGGTCAAGCGGGAAATCCTGGCGCGACTTGGTGTCACCTTGGCAGTTCGAGCACAGCGGGTCCACAGCTGGTTCTTCCAAGACGAGAGGCCCCCAAGATCGCAGATGTTCGACCTAATTCACTTGGTGAGAAAATGGCTACAGCCGGAGTCCCTGTCTGGGCCACAAATAGTGGAGCGTGTGGTCATGGACCGGTTCCTGAGGTCCCTACCAGTTCCCCTGCAGAAGTGGGTGAGTCAAGGAGACCCCAACTCGGCGGACAACCTCGTGGAACTTGTTGAAAGGTACTTTGCTGCAGAGAACCTTGTCACCACCCCTACAGCCGCACGGACTTTCCGCCCAAAGCCACGGTCTCCCCAGGCAACCGGTAAGACTGTTCCAGGGGAAGTGGGTGGTAAGCATGGCAAGGAAATAGGGGGGAGGATTTTTGGTGCCAGGACTGAAGTTTGGCGTCCCAAACAAGGGAAGCTACTGCCTGTCAGCAAACCAAACTGGGGAAACATCAGGTGTTTTCGTTGCCAAGAACTGGGACATGTTGCAGCAAACTGTCCATTGACAGATGAACCAATGCAGTGCGATCTGTCTATTAGAAGGCAGTCTATGTTTGCTGCTGTTTCATGCGCTGCAGCACCAAGTATGGGAAAACACATGTGCCAAATGACTGTTAATAATAAGCCTATTACGGCCTTGCTAGACTCTGGAAGTCTAGTGACTTTGGTTACAGCTGAGATGGTTGACACGGTGAATTTGCATGCTAAAAAAGTTGCTGTGATCTGTGTACATGGGGATACCCGCGAGTATCCTATAGCCACTGTTCAGTTTAAAACTGGCTTAGGTACGGTGACCCATCCGGTCGGACTTGTGCCCCACTTGGTGCACGAGGCCATCATTGGTAGGGACTTCCCTAAGTTTTGGGAACTGTGGGATCGTCCCGACCCGGTCGCAGTAGCTGACTCAGTGACAGAGCCAGAACTCCTGGCCGCTACTAACAATATGGGTTCAGGGGACTCTTCTCAGGGCTCCCCAGGTTTTCCTTTCTCAGTTATGGCAGGAGAGCTGGAGGAGCCTGAGGAGGTCCCCACAACCAGTGGAGCTGGACAGCCATCTGCTGAATCTGAGCCTACGTTGGAGTTTGCTGACCTTAATGTACACAAGGAAAATTTTGGTACCGAGCAGAGAAAAGACCCAACCCTTGCCAGGGCCTGGGAAAATGTAATGGTGATTAATGATGTACCTGTCGAATCAGGGGACAGGCTCTGTTTTCCTTATTTTAGCAGCAATGAGGATTTAATATATCGTGTATGTAAAAAAAATGATGAAGTGGTTGAACAGTTGGTGGTCCCTAAGCCATACAGACGGGTGGTGTTGGAACTTGCCCATGGGCACTTGCTAGGAGGTCATTTAGGGGTTGAGAAAACTACGGAAAGGGTGTTGCACAGGTTTTATTGGCCCGGAATACAGAAGGATATTGAGAATTATTGTCAATCCTGTCCTGTGTGTCAGATGTCAGCCCCACTACAACACTTCCGAAGTCCTTTAGTGCCCTTGCCCATTATTGAAGTGCCCTTTGAGAGGATTGCCATGGACCTTGTGGGTCCACTCCCCAAGTCTGCCCGAGGTCATCAGCATATCCTCGTAATCATGGATTATGCTACCCGTTACCCAGAGGCCATTCCCTTACGCACCGCGTCTGCTAAAAACATTGCCAAAGAGCTGTTTATGGTGTTCAGTCGTGTTGGAATCCCTAAAGAAGTCCTTACAGACCAGGGCACCCCATTTATGTCACGAATAACTAGAGAGCTGTGCAAGTTATTTAAGGTGACGCAATTGCGAACCTCAGTGTACCATCCTCAAACGGATGGCTTGGTGGAACGCTTCAATAAAACATTAAAGAGCATGTTAAAAAAGGTTGTTGACAAGGATGGGAAAAACTGGGACTTCCTGATACCATACTTGATGTTTGCCATCAGGGAGGTTCCCCAGTCCTCCACAGGGTACTCTCCCTTTGAGTTGCTTTATGGGAGACACCCTCGGGGACTCTTGGACATAGCCAAAGAAACTTGGGAGGGGGAGCAGACACCCCATAAAAGTGTCATTGAGCATATCGCTCAAATGCAGGACAGGATTGCAGCAATCATGCCGTTGGTAAAAGAACACTTACTGCAGGCCCAAACAGCTCAACAGAGGATATACAATAGGGGGCCCAACTCCGTGTTTTCTCACCTGGTGATAGGGTCCTGGTGTTAGTTCCCACTGTTGAGAGCAAGTTCCTGGCTAAGTGGCAGGGTCCCTTTGAAGTAATTGAAAGAGTTGGGGAGGTCAATTACAAAATATATCAACCAGGAAAAAGGAAGCCCGAACAGATTTACCACATAAACCTGTTAAAGCCCTGGAAGGATAGACTGGCGTTAACTGCGAGGTCCCTCCCGGTAACGCCTAAGGGTACTGAGTCCCCTCTGATCCCTGAGGTCACGATTCCAGACACCCTGTCATATTCTCAAAAGCAGGAAACTAGAGAATTCCTGATAAGAAATAGAGAGAAATTTTCAGAGTTACCTGGCACGACTTCAGCAGTTCAGCATGATATTGTTACTGAACCTGGGGTCCGTGTCAAGCTCAAACCATACCGAATTCCTGAAGCGAGGAGAAAGGACATCAGCGAGGAAGTTAAAAGAATGTTGGAGCTAGATGTCATTGAGGAATCCAATAGTGACTGGTCTAGCCCCATCGTGTTAGTCCCAAAACCGGATGGCACTTGGAGGTTCTGTAATGACTTCAGGAAGCTTAATGCAGTGACAAAGTTTGACACGTACCCAATGCCCAGAGTGGACGAACTTATAGACCGACTTGGCAAGGCTCGCTATCTGACCACTTTGGACTTGACAAAAGGTTATTGGCAAATACCCCTGACTGGTAGCGCCAAAGAGAAGACTGCATTTGTGACCCCGGAGGGTTCCTTTCAATATAAAAAAATGCCTTTTGGGTTGCAAAATGCCCCCGCCACATTTCAGAGGGCCATGGACAGGACTCTAAGACCCCACCGACAATATGCAGCAGCATATCTAGATGACATAGTGGTACATAGCACTGACTGGGAGTCTCACTTGCCCCGTGTCCAGGCTGTCCTCGATTCCCTCTTCAAAGAAGGTTTTACAGCAAATCCAAAAAAATGTGCCATTGGTCTAGACGAAGCCAAGTATTTGGGCTACACTATTGGGCGTGGTGTCATAAAACCTCAAGTGAATAAAATAGAAGCCATCCAGGAATGGCCACGTCCTGCAAACAAGAAGCAGGTCAGGGCCTTTCTTGGCATTGTGGGGTATTATAGAAGATTTATCCCAAATTTTGCAACTATAGCTGCCCCACTGACAGACCTTACGAAAGGGAGAGACTCTGTAATGGTGAAATGGTCCGCAGTAGCAGAGGAATCTTTCCAAGTCCTGAAGAAGGCTCTTTGTGCACAACCAATACTGTACTCCCCCGATTTCTCCAAAGATTTTTTGGTTCAGACGGATGCGTCTGATGTTGGTATCGGGGCAGTACTATCACAGGTACACAATGGGGAAGAACACCCTGTGGTGTACCTAAGCAGAAAACTCAATGACCATGAGCAAAGGTATGCAGTCATTGAAAAGGAGTGTTTAGCCATAAAGTGGGCCGTGGACGCACTCAGGTACTATTTGTTAGGACGCCAGTTTGAGTTAATAACTGACCATGCTCCTCTGAAATGGATGGCCCAAAAGAAGGAGACTAATAGACGGGTGAACCGGTGGTTTTTGGCTCTACAGGATTACTCATTCACTGTAAAACACAGGCCAGGTGTTGAGATGGGGAATGTAGATGCCCTGTCCCGTGTTCACTCCTGTTGGGCTACAGGTGTTCCAACCCTGGGGTTGAAACAAGGGGGGAGGATATGTAGCAGAGCGTCCCAGAGAGAGCCAGGAAAAGTCCTGTTCGGGGTTTATACATCTCCCAGGCTCCTCTCATACAGGTTCAGGGATCTCTGATCCATGGTCCGGTTCAGGTCTTGGTCCTCTCCCCCAGGCTAATTTAAGCTCACCTGAGCAGACAGCCCTTGCTCTTGGCCTGGGATACTCAGAGAACTTCTGTGTAAGAGTGCAAAAAGGTATGTGGAAGCTGACAAGCTGTAGGCTTGCTCAGCTTAGTAGTTAGGATCTGTAAATATTGTTTAGTTAGTGCCGAGACACGGCTAGGTTTTGTTTTGGCTATTTTTGTTCCTATTTGTTTCTTTTGGAACACTGTACAGCACCTGTATATAGACTTGTATATATCACAAATAAACACCGCACTGTTTGTCACTATTCCACTGGATTTGGTATCTGTGCCTGAAAGACCACTCATCCCAGGGAGCTTTGTACCTGCTACCTGTCCCCCAGGTTACAGTAGGAACATAGCCACCCATAGATGAACTACGGGCTATGGGATTTGAAGTGTGAATAGAGCAGTGCATGCGACCGCAACTAACTGGCACTGCCATGTTAGTTGCAGTTAGTTGATCTTTCAAAAAAATGGAAGCAAGGGGGGAAAAGAATGGGTTAAGGAGATCACAAAGTGCATTACAAGGAGGCAAAAAAGCTCAGTACGATTTCATAAAAAATAGACTACAGGACCATTAAGTAGTGGAATGTATATTACATAGTTAAATAATTACATAGTCTGTCAGATTCAGTGGCGGCTGGTGCTCCAAATTTTTTTGGGGGGCGGTGTAAACGAACTGAAAAATTCTGAAGAATGCTGAAACAAAAACATCAATTGCAGCCTCACTGTGCCCGTCATATGCAGCCACTGTGCCCATCATATGCAGCCAACTGTGCCCATCATAAGCAGCCAACTGTGCCCATCATATGCAGCCAACTGTGCCCATCATATGCAGCCAACTGTGCCCATCATATGCAGCCAACTGTGCCCATCATATGCAGCCACTGTGTCCATCATATGCAGCCAACTGTGCCCAGCAAATGCAGCCACTCTGCCCATCATATGCAGCCACTCTGCCCATCATATGCAGCCACTGTCATATGCAGCCTCTGTGCCTAGCAAATGCAGCCAACTGTGCCCATAATATGCAGCCAAATGTGCCCATCATATGCAGCCAACTGTGCCCATCATATGCAGCCTCTGTGCCCATCATATACAGCCTCAGTGCCCATCATATGCAGCCTCTGTGCCCATCATATGCAGCCAACTGTGCCCAGCAAATGCAGCCACTCTGCCCATCATATGCAGCCACTCTGCCCATCATATGCAGCCACTGTCATATGCAGCCTCTGTGCCTAGCAAATGCAGCCAACTGTGCCCATAATATGCAGCCAAATGTGCCCATCATATGCAGCCAACTGTGCCCATCATATGCAGCCTCTGTGCCCATCAAATGCAGCCAACTGTGAGCTGTGTCCCATCAATTGCAGCCTCTGTGCCCATAATATGCAGCCACTGTGCCCAGCAAATGCAGGCAACTGTGCCCCATCAATTGCAGTCTCTGTGCTCATAATATGCAGCCACTGTGCCCAGCAAATGCACGATCGTGCCCTTTCTAAAGGGATCGTGCCGCAGGATCGACGTCACGCGACTCCAGCCAGTCACACAGCCGGAGTCCGCAGCCCCCAGAAGGAAGAGGGGTGAAGATGGACGCTTCCAGCCAGCCGGGACAGCGGTGACATCGCTGGCTTCGTTTTCAGGTGAGTGACACATAATGGGCTAGCATGAGATGCATACCACCCCATTATGCTTTAACTTTGCAGGGAAATAAAGCGGAAGTAAATCCCACTAAAACTAGACTAACAATGATAGGTAGATGGGCGGCTTGCCGTGCATGCATTGTTGGTTACAATTGTTCTTATGTACCATCATTATATACAACAAATGTGTGCTACCTCCTTACAGGCAACCAAACAGGCATTGGCACTAGGCTGACTTGCATGTTTGTGCCTTTTGGAGACGGGAGGCGGCAGCTCAGCAGGCGCCGCCTGTCTTGTAGGGAAACAATAGCAATCAGAAGAGAAAAGCAGAGCAGACTTAGACTGGAGGCATGGGGGGGGGGGGGGGGGTAGGCTACAGATATACAAAGGTTCCCTGATCTGGCCATCAGTTTTATTAAAGTAGATGTAAACCCTTTGCTGGAGGACATTTAGGTTGCTGATGCACCATGTATCAGAAAATAAAATACCTCTTCCCCTTTCTTTTTTAATGCTTTTTTCTCAATCTCGATGCCGTCGATCTCCTGCGGTCTGTTTTCAGCCACTTCCTGTCCACATGCACTCCGGTGATGGCTCAGGGCAGGTTTCCTGATGATGGTATCAACAGTGGACCATGCTTGTGAATGTGTGCTACAGATTTAGAAATAATGATAAGTAATGTGTTGCATGTAATGTAGCCACCACTAGTAATTTGCAATATGTTACATTTTTGTTTTTTTGGTTTCAATACATTTTATTTTTTTTTACATTTTAAGCTGTTTGTTCTCTTTTATGTGTATCTTGGAAATGAGCATTAAAAGCCTGCACTCACTCTTTGGTTTGTGTTAGTTTTTTGTAGACGTAGATAGCATCAAATAAGGCAGGTAGCTCCTTATGACTGTGCAGCCCCAGGGTTAGGTTTCCTACAGTAAATAAAGGTGTGCCATGTAGATAACCAGGACCAGATAAGATTTACAGCTAGAGATATCCATGTTATGTGACGGATGTTCCCACACTGGTATACAGTGCTAAGCATGCATATCTATGGAACAAAATGGCTCACCAGCCAGCTTTATGAGAGAGATGGACAGCTTTTTGCACAAAGCGTGTAGGGGCAGGACTCATCCCTGCCATGACCCCGAAGACTCACCATTGCCATGTCCCCAAAGACTCATCCCTGCCATGTCCCCAAGGACTCATACCTGCCATGTTCCCAAAGATTCACCTTGCCACATTATCAATGACTCAAGTTCAACCCTGCCACATCTCCAAGGGCTCACCCCTGCCACAATATCAAGGACTCACCCCTGCTATTTGCCTGGAAAATTCACCCTGCCATATCATCAAGGACTCAACCTTGCTATGTCCCCAAAGATTCACCCCTGCCATGCCCCCAAGGGCTCACCCCTTCCATGTCCCCAAGGACTCAACCCTGCCACATCTCCAAGGGCTAACCCCTGCTATGTCCCGAAGATTCACCCCTACCACAATATCAAGGACTCACCCTTGCCATATCCCAGAAGATTAACCCCTGCCACATCATCAAGGATTTCCCCCCCCCCTGCCATGTCCCCAAGGACTCACTGCTGCCACATCCACAAAGCCTCACCCCTACCACATACCCAAGGACTCAATGCTGCCACGTCCTCAAGGACTCACCCCCACCATGTCCCCAAAGACTTACTCCTGCCAAGTTCCCAAGGGCTCACCCCTGCCATGTCCCCAAGTGCTCGCTCCTGCCATGTCTCTGAAGCTTCAGCCCTGCCAGAATATTAAGGCTTCACCTCTGCCCCATCATCAAGGACTCAACCCTGCCATGTCTCCAAGGATCTACTCCTGCCATGTTCCTGAAGATTCACCCCTGCCACAGTATCATGTACTCACCCCACTATATCCCCAATGATTCACCCCTGCTATGTCCCCAAAGACTTACTCCTGTCACGTTCCCAAAGACTCAGCCCTGTCATGTCCTTGAAGATTAACCTCTGCCATATCATCAAGGACTCAACCCTACCATGTCTCCAACGACTTACTCCTGCCATGTTCCTGAAGATTCACCCCTGCCACAGTATCATGTACTCACCCCACTATATCCCCAATGATTCACCCCTGCTATGTCCCCAAAGACTTACTCCTGTCACGTTCCCAAAGACTCAGCCCTGTCATGTCCTTGAAGATTAACCTCTGCCATATCATCAAGGACTCAACCCTACCATGTCTCCAACGACTTACTCCTGCCATGTTCCTGAAGATTCACCCCTGCCACAATATCAAGGACTCACCCCACCATGTCCCCAAAGATTCACCACTGCCATGAGCCCAAAGATTATCTCCTGCCATGTCTCCAAGGGCTCACTCCTGCCCTATTTATAAAGATTTACCCCTGCCGGAATATCAAGGACTCACCCCTGCTATTTCCCCAAGAACTCATCCCTGCCACGTCCCCAAGGAATCACCCCTGACATGTCTCCAAGGACTCGCCACTGCCAAGCCCCCAAAGATTATTCTCTGCCATATCATCAAGGACTTAACCCTGCCATGTCTCCAAGGACTTACTCCTGCCATGTTCCTGAAGATTCCCCCCGCCACAATATCAAGGACTCACCCACCATGTCCCCAATGATTCACCCCTGCCATGTAACCAAAGACTCAATCCTGTCACGTTCCAAAGGACTCACCCTTGCCATGAACTTGAAGATTCACCCCTGCCACAATATCAAGGACTCGCCTCTGCCATGTCTCCAAGGACTTACTCCTGCCATGTCCCCAAAGACTCACCCCTGCCATATCCCCAAGGATTCACCCTTGCCATGTCCCCAAAGACTCACCCTTGCTACATCCCCAAGATCCACCCCTGCCAGATCTCCAAGGACTCATCCTTGGGTTCACCAGTTTTGACCAGTGTAAGTATGTATGGGACATACTGGTAGGATCCTCATGGAAGCTGAAAATCACTGACACCACTACTACAGCGATCACTGCCAGAGTCTAGGTTCCATTCCGAGCGACCGCCCTGCTGCTTAGTGAACATAAAAGGCGCTCACCCGGCACAGGTGCCATTCAGAGAACACTTCACATTTTCTCAATAATACAGTGATTTCCAGCTTCCAGGAGGATTGACCAGGTATGGCACATGCATACATACTACATAGTCCAAGTTGGAACAATGTAGCAAAAATATCCATACCCAAGCTTCAGCTTTAAATAACCCACTGTGGAAGATTCACGTACCAATATTCATTATTGGATCAACAGTACAATATGTTTGACTGATACCTTTCCGCCACAGCTCAAGCAACCCTAACAACCTCTGGAGGAACCTTAGGGTTCCACAGAACCTTGGCTGAGAATAACTGATTTAGGATTTTACATCTACTTGAATGTGTTGGCTTAAAAAATTATATCCTGGGGTGACTTATTGGTAAAACAAAGACCTCCTCTTTTAAAGAAAGCCAAGCTCTACTACTTATATACATAGCCACAAGACAAAGTGGTCTGACTTGGAGATTGGAGCCAACACCAATAACAGAACACCAAAGCACTGCCCTTCCCCTAAGCTATAAGGAAATACATATAACAACAAAGAAATCAAAGAGGGTCAAAACACCGATCTGATAAAAGCAGGGAGTTCCTCCTCTATGGAGAAGGTTCATCAGTTCCATCCTTAGCTCCATCATGACATCATGACAACGTAACGGTTATCTTTTTCTACCCTAGTCCAAAAAATGGTCATTTATTTGATTTTCTACTGTTTAAAAGGAACAAATCAATTACCATTTTTGACCGCACTGACCAGAAAAATCGAGTGTATAGGATGGGAAACTTTTTTTTTTTATCTGAATGAATAAAATTCGAAATGGTCTAACTGTGGTCCTCAGTTAGAAACAATCGTACTTATTGCAATTTATTTATTTATCTCAGGTACTTATATAGCGCCGTCAAATTATGCAGCGATTTAAACATACAGTATACAGTATTTTGTACAGGGAGAACATGCAGACTGCAGGAAGCAATGCCCGAGTTCTAGGAAAAGGTTTCTCTGAAATCAGAAGGGGGAACTGAACACACTGATGTAAAAGGGGGGGGGAGACTGTAATATGAAGGGGTGTGACTGTGGACATTGATGTAATAGATGGGGATTGTGATGTAAAGGGGGGGGGGGGGGCTATGATGTGAAGGGGGACTGGGGACATTTATATAAAGGGGGGGGTGCTGTGATGTGACAGGGGACTGAGGACATTGATGTAAAGGGATAGGGGTTGTGATGTAAAGGGGGGACTGGGGACACTCATATAAAAGGGGGGGTGATGTGATAGGGGACTGAGGACACTGATGTAAAGGGATAAGTACAGTGACATAAAGGGGGGACTGGGAACACTCATATAAGGGGGGGGGCGTGATGTGACAGGAGTCTGCGGACATTGATGTAAAGGGATAGGGACTGTGACGTAAAGAGGGGACTGGGGACACTTGTATAAAGAGGGGGGGGCATGATGTGATGGGGACTGAGGACATTGATGTAAAGGGATAGGGACTGTGACATAAAGGGGGGGACTGGGGAGACTCATATAAAGGGGGGGGGGGTGTGATAGGAGACTGAGGACACTGATGTAAAGGGATAGGGACTGTGACGTAAAGGGGGGACTTGGGACACCCACATAAAGGGAGGGCATGATGTAATAGGGGAATGAGGACACTGATGTAATTGGGGGACTGGGGACACTCATATAAAGCGGGGGGGGGCGTAATTTGATAGGGGACTGAGGACACTGATGTAAAGGGATAGGGACTGTGATGTAAAGGGGGGACTGGGGACAACCACATAAAGGGGGGGCGTGATGTAATAGGGGAATGAGGACACTGATGTAAAGGGGGGACTGGGGACACTCATATAAAGCGGGGGGGCGTGATTTGATAGGGGACTGAGGACACTAATGTAAAGGGATAGGGACTGTGATGTAAAGGGGGGACTGGGGACACTCATATAAAAGGGGGGGGTGTAATATGATAGGGGACTGAGGACACTGATGTAAAGGGATAGGGACTGTGATGTAAAGGGGGGACTGGGGACACTCATATAAAGGGGGGGGGGTTGTGATGTGATAGAGGACTGAGGACACTGATGTGAAGGGGGGGCTGTGATGTAAAGTGGGGGACTGTGATGTGAAGTGGGGGGGCTGTGAACACTAATGTAAAAGAAGGAATTATGATGTACAGGGTGGACTGTGATGTAAAGGAGAGACTGCAGACACGTATATAAAAGGGGGGGGGCTGTGATGTGATAGGGGACTGAGGACACTAATGTGAAGAGGGGTCTGCAATGTGAAGGGGGGATTGAGAACACTGATGTAAAGGGAGCGGGGGGCGCTATAAACACTGACGTAAAAGGAGGGACTATGGTATAAAAGGGGATGGGGCTGTTATGTGAAGGATCTGAGTCTGGGTGTCTTTAGTGGCTTCTAGAGGGGAAAGGGCCCTTGAAGACCATCTCAGAAGCACCAAGGACCCATGGTAAAGGATTGACGTAGGCCATTAGGGCTCCACCCACTACCGGGCTTGAGAGGGTTTAAAATGCATATGTGCTGCCCCGCTACCCAACACTATTCAATTGTGAACCACTTCGTTGATTGATGGAAGGCCAGTAGAGGATGTGATGCTACAACATTTGGTAGATCTGCTCTCATAACTTTTTTTTTTCTAGCTTTGGCCAGAGTTGGCCCTTGACATTTCTCTCATGCCTTCACCTCCACCATTTCTCCATTCTGCGTATTGTGAATGCTGAGTACCGAGAATCAACATGTTTACAAATGGGGAAAGGATAAATATCACAAGACCAAGCAATGATTAACAAAGCTAATGGGATGCCTATTAACGATTCGAGAAGAAGATTAACCCTGGTAACTTACTAGCTACTAAAAACAGAATGCTTCAGTCCCGGAGAATGATACGTTGGTCAACAGGAAGTCATTGAGTGCCTTCCAAACAGATCTCCATTGATCATCTCCTGTTAGAGGAAGAGCAGTGTAAGAGGCGTCTTGTAGTGATCTACGAATTAGAGGGTTGAGTTTTCCCAGAGGAAGGAATTCCTTAGCAAATTGAGGGGCTCTTAGCAGGAGATGGAGAGATTGATGCTTCTGTGATGTCTTTTTTGAAGCTTTAATGAAGCTTGGAAAATGCCCCATGTGTGTTGCTTTTCTATTTGTTTTTAAGGGGCCCAATAGAACCCTGGCTCAGTATTACCCCCAACTTGTTAATACCCTCAGCTCATTAGTACCCCCATTCAGCAGATCCCCAGATCATTAGTATCACCACTCAGCAGATCCCCAGCTGATTAGTACCCTTGTTCAGCAGATCCCTGGCTCAGTAATACCCTCAGCTCTGCTGATCCCCCGCTCAGTAGAACCATCAGCTCTTCTGATTCCCTACTCAGTAGTACCCTCAGCTCTGCTGATCCCCCGCTCAGTAAAACCATCAGCTCTTCTGATTCCCTGCTCAGTAGTACCCTCAGCTCTGCTGATCCCCCGCTCAGTAGAACCATCAGCTCTTCTGATCCCCCACTTATTGGTAACCACCAGCTCTGCTGATTCTCTGGTTTGTTGATCCTCCTCTCTCTAGTCCCCCCTCACCTCCCACTATATTGCTCCCATGCTGCGCACCACGTGTGACATCTGCTAGCGTCCCCTACCCTGGTCCCCCAGCTCTGCTGATCCTCTGGTTTTCTGATCCACCTCTCTCTCCGGTCCCCACTCATCTTCTGCTATATTGCTCCCATTCTCCTCACCATGTGTGACATCTGCTAGTTTCTCCTGTCTTGGTCCCCCAGCTCTGCTGGTTCTCCACCGCTCAGTCCTCTCTCTCCAGTACCCACTCATTTACCACTTTATTGCTCCCATGCTGCACACCCAGTGTGACATCTGCTAGTTTCTCCTGCTCTGGTCCCCCAGCTCTCCTGCTCCTCTGGTTTTCTGATCCTCCTCTCTCTCCGGTCCCCACTCCCCCTTCCGCTATATTGCTGCCATGCTGCTCACTACGTGTGACATTTGCTAGTTTCTTCTGCCCTGGTCCCCCAGCTCTTCTGATCCTCCTCTCTCCTTGCTCACTCCTCTTTGCTGCCCCCATGCTGCTCACCACGTGTGAAATTATTATTATTATACAGGATTTATATGGGGCCAACATTTTGCGCAGCACATTACAATACAATACAGCAACAATAGAATTCAACACAAGAGGGTTAGGAGGGCCCTGCTCTTGTGAGCTTACAATCTAATAGACATCTGTTAATTTCTCCTGCTTTCGTCCCCCAGCTCTGCTGATCCTCTAGTTTTCTGATCCTCCTCTCTTCCATACCCACTCACATTCTGCTATAGTGCTGCCTTGCTGCTCATCACGTGTGACATCTGTTAGTTTCTCCTGCTCTGGTCCCCCAGCTCTGCTGATCCTCTGCCGCTTCATCCTATGTCTCCAGTCCCTGCTCACCTTCCGCTATAGCGTTCCCATGTTGCACACCACGTGTTCAATCTGGTAGTTGCTCTGCTCCAGTCCAGGCCCCACTCATGGAGCAACAGCTCCATGCTGCACACCAGATGTGACGTCTGCACCAGACACTTCCAGAATATACACACATGAACCAGAAGTGACTGCTGATGAGGTCTTTCCAGTTCGCTTGTTGGTCTCCCAGTGCATCCTGGGATATCTTTTACCTGCAATACCTCCAAAACAAAGCGGAGCCAATGCTGAATAAAAGCCCCTCAACAGCTGCAGGTGCTGCTAGCGAGCGTTGTCATAGACGCTTTGAAGCACCAAGAAAGCGATATGGGGTGTCATTTCTGAAACAAAGCAAATGCAACCTAGGAACCGGACCGTCCAAGCGTGTCCAATGCCACATTTTAAAGCAAGTGTGAGGGAGGCCTCTTAATAAATCCCCAAAAATGTATATAATTTGTGATAGCTCACCTCAGCATTTATACTGTTTGCTGCTGCGGCTTCTTTAAAAGCTTGCCTTTCTTTCAAAAAGTTCTGCCCCACAGGTCCCTACCGCAGATATCCTCTTCTTCTCAGGTGGCTTCATTGCCTGGCACGGTCCAACAGAGCCATGCTCCCACAGGAGCCTTCACCAACAGGACTGGACACGGAGCGCATGAGTGGTGGTGCTTGGAGTTATGGGACATGTAGTTTCCAGGAGATGGGAATCTGGGACCTACCTGTGCAGTTGTGAGAGCTCAATCCTGGATTGGAAGTTTGGGGAAGCAGCGCTGAAGCCAGCAGTTCCAAACTACGAAAGCTAAGTATTTCAGACCTTCTAGTGGTCACAATGTGGTATTTTTTTATTGAAGTAATTTAGAAAAGTAATGATCTTCTCTAATGATCTTCAGCTCCTTCTAGTGGTCATAATGTGGTATTTTTTTATTGAAGTAATTAAAAAAATGAATGATCTTCTCTAATGATCTTCAGCTCCTCCTAGTGGTCATAATGTGGTATTTTTTTTATTGAAGTAATTTAGAAAAGTAGTGATCTTCTCTAATGATCTTCAGCTCCTCCTAGTGGTCATAATGTGGTATTTTTTTATTGAAGTAATTTAGAAAAGTAATGATCTTCTCTAATGATCTTCAGCTCCTCCTAGTGGTCATAATGTGGTATTTTTTTATTGAAGTAATTTAGAAAAGTAGTGATCTTCTCTAATGATCTTCAGCTCCTTCTAGTGGTCATAATGTGGTATTTTTTTTATTGAAGTAATTTAAAAAATGAATGATCTTCTCTAATGATCTTCAGCTCCTCCTAGTGGTCATAATGTGATTTTTTTTTTTTATTGAAGTAATTTAGAAAAGTAGTGATCTTCTCTAATGATCTTCAGCTCCTTCTAGTGGTCATAATGTGGTATTTTTTTATTGAAGTAATTTAGAAAAGTAATGATCTTCTCTAATGATCTTCAGCTCCTCCTAGTGGTCATAATGTGATTTTTTTTTTATTGAAGTAATTTAGAAAAGTAATGATCTTCTCTAATGTTCTTCAGCTCCTTCTAGTGGTCATAATGTGGTATTTTTTTATTGAAGTAATTTAAAAAATGAATGATCTTCTCTAATGATCTTCAGCTCCTCCTAGTGGTCATAATGTGATTTTTTTTTTATTGAAGTAATTTAGAAAAGTAGTGATCTTCTCTAATGATCTTCAGCTCCTTCTAGTGGTCATAATGTGATTTTTTTTTATTGAAGTAATTTAGAAAAGTAATGATCTTCTCTAATGATCTTCAGCTCCTCCTAGTGGTCATAATGTGATTTTTTTTTTATTGAAGTAATTTAAAAAATGAATGATCTTCTCTAATGATCTTCAGCTCCTCCTAGTGGTCATAATGTGATTTTTTTTTTATTGAAGTAATTTAGAAAAGTAGTGATCTTCTCTAATGATCTTCAGCTCCTTCTAGTGGTCATAATGTGGTATTTTTTTATTGAAGTAATTTAGAAAAGTAATGATCTTCTCTAATGATCTTCAGCTCCTTCTAGTGGTCATAATGTGGTATTTTTTTTATTGAAGTAATTTAAAAAATGAATGATCTTCTCTAATGATCTTCAGCTCCTCCTAGTGGTCATAATGTGATTTTTTTTTTTATTGAAGTAATTTAGAAAAGTAGTGATCTTCTCTAATGATCTTCAGCTCCTTCTAGTGGTCATAATGTGGTATTTTTTTTTATTAATACCACATAATTTAGAAAAGTAATGATCTTCTCTAATAATCTTCAGCTCCTTCTAGTGGTCACAATGTGGTATTTTTTTTTATTGAAGTCATTTAGAAAAGTAATGATCTTCTCTAATAATCTTCAGCTCCTTCTAGTGGTCACAATGTGGTATTTTTTTTTATTGAAGTCATTTAGAAAAGTAATGCATTATGGTTGCTAGATGGGGCTGATGATCAAAGGAGATAATAAATTTACAGATATAATTTGTTGTGCCTATGCAAAATGTTGAAGACGTCCACACGGTGAATTTTCCATCCACAGACATTTGTGTATTTAGCGGTCTGCCTGGAATTCAGCTGAAGGTTTGGGGTCTATTTATAAAACATTTTTTTGGACAAATGCCAGAAGCATTTAAGTCAACCTGGACAAAAAAAATCCCTGTATTTTTTGTAATAGATTAATTCCTATATTGTCAGCTCCATCTAGTGGGCAAAATGCGGTATATTTTCTCATTGAGTTATTATTAAAAAAAACCCCAAAAAACAAAACACATTTTGGCCAATAGATGGAGCTGATGATATAGGAATTATTCTGTTACAGAAAATACAGCGACCTTTCATGCAGGCTGCATGAATGCTTCTGACATGCGTTCAACGAATGTTTTATAAATTGACTCCCCCCCCCCCCAAGTCCTGGCAATGAGACCACTGAACCAAAAAACTACAGCTCCATCTAGTGATCAAAATGTAGTATAATTTCTCATTAAACCATAAAAAAAAAAAACAATACTGTACTTTGACCACTAGATAGAGCTGATGATACAGGAATTATTCTATCACAGAAAACTCTGGAACATTCCGTCCAAGTTGCACAAATGCTCCTGACATTTGTCCAACGAATGTTTGAACACATAGACCCCCTAAGTCCTGACAATGAGATCTCTGAACCAAAAGCTACAGCTCCATCTAGTAGCCAAAATGCGGTAATTTTTTTTAGAGATTTAAAAAAAATAAAAATAAAAAAACAATACCACATTTTGGCCACTAGATGGAGCTGATGATACCAGGAACTACTCTATCACAGAAAATACAGGGGACATTTTGCCCAGGTTGAAAGAATGCTTCTGACATTCGTCTAATGAATGTTTTATTAATAGATCTCCTAAGTCCTGGCAATGAGGTCTCTGAACCAAAAGCTACAGCTCCATCTAGTAGCCAATATGCGGGAATTTTTTAAGATATTTAAAAAAAAAAAACCCACATTTTGGCCACTAGATAGAGCGAACGATATAGGAATGATTCAGTCTGTACAAATACCCCTGACATTCGTCTAACGAATGTGTTATAAATAGACCCCTCCTAAGTCTTGGTAATGAGACCTTTGAACCAAAAGCTACAGCTCCATCTAGTAGCCAAAATGCGGTATTTTTTTTAGATATTTAGAAAACACAAAAAAAACCCCCAAACAAAACAATAAAAACAATACCACATTTTGGCCACTAGATGGAGCTGATGATACAGGAATTATTCTATCACAGAAAATACAGCGACATTTTGCACTGGTTGAAAGAATGCTCCTGACATTCGTCTAATGAATTTTTTATTAATGAATGTTTTATTAATGAATGTGCTTTTAATAGACCCCTCCTAAGTCCTGGCAATGAGACCTCTGAACCAAAAAGGTACAGCTCCATCTAGTAGCCAAAATGCGGTAATTGTTTTAGATATCATTAAAAAAAAAAAAAAAAAAACAAACAAAAAAAAACAATACCACATTTTGGCCACTAGATGGCGCTAATGATACAGGAATTATTCAGTCTGTACAAATGCCCCTGACATTCGTCTAACGAATGTTGTATAAATAGACCCTCTAAGTCTTGGTAATGAGACCTTTGAACTAAAAGCTACAGCTCCATCTAGTAGCCAAAATGCGGTAATTTTTTTGGTATTTAAAAAAAAATACAATACCACATTTTGGCCACTAGATGGAGCTGATGATACAGGAATTATTCTATCACAGAAAATACAGCAACATTTTGCACTGGTTGAAAGAATGCTCCTGACATTCGTCTAATGAATTTTTTTATTAATGAATGCTTTATTAATAAATGTTTTATTAATAGACCCCCTAAGTCCTGGCAATAAGACCTCTGAACCAAAAACTACAGCTCCATCTAGTAGCCGAAATGTGGTAATTTTTTTAGGTATTTAAAAAAAACAACAAAAAAAAAAAACAATACCACATTTTGGCCACTAGATGGAGCTAATGATACTGGAATTCTTCAGTCTGTACAAGTGCCCCTGACATTCGTCTAACGAATGTTTTAGAACTAGGCATCCCCAAAGTCTTGGTAATGAGACCTTTGAAGCAAAAAAAAAAAATACAACAATCAAAGATGTCTGCCTTGGGAACTGACATACTGTACTAATGTATTAAACTTTGGATGGAGTATGGAAAGATTTTCACTGCTGAGAAACAATCCATCCAGCACACTCACTCCAAGTCACCACTGGGGGGATGGGGGGGGGGGGGGAGGGCATGTGACAACACAGGAGTGCAATTAGGAGACCGGGACAGAGCGTTGTCACCCTATAACAGGAAGTGCCTGAACAAGGATCTTCCGTGGCAGGATCACCAGGGATTATTTTATTAAGAGCTGCAGATTTGATTGCATTTTTCTTTTTTAAATAAAAAAACAAATGCAATAGGGAGTTTGCTAGAATTTTTTTTTTCTCTTTGCAGTCCAAAGCCAAAGTCTGGATATTAAAAGATATAATTATTGTTAATCAACACAGAGCCCTGTCATGTGATGATGAGCCACATCCGGGTGTGGAGAAGAGGAGAAGAGCCGCGTCTTCTCCTCTAATCTTTATAATCATTTGAATATGTATTGCCGCATCTCCGCCCTTCTCTACATCTTGAAAGGCTGCCCCCTCCCCCCCCCCCGATGATGATCATTCTGTACATGCTTATTAAATGTTTGGATTCCCTCCCATATCCAGCTTCCTGCTATTTTTGGCATCCAGATTCTCACCATAGCCCAAACATCTGTATATCTCTAAAAAAAGAAAAAATGTGTTGGGCAGTGAAAAGGCTAAATTTGATTATTTCGATCTGACCTCCGACCTCCCCTTCAGTCTCGCACAGTTGTAGCGGCTCCTCTCCTGGACTGAAACGGCTTCCTCTGATTTCACCGCACACTGTGAGCTTCTCAAGTCAGACAGAGACCGATTACATTTCTGGCTGGGGGGGACATCCAGCATCATCTAGCCCTTTCCTCCCCCGGCCCCTAGGCTTGCCCCCCCCCTTCATTCCTTTGATTTTAGTTCTGTCAGTAAGGGAGGCTCAGCATCACCTGTGTGGGGGCGTCGCCTATTTAAATACAGTCTGCCTAGGAAATGCCCACTCCGGTAGACCGACACCCACCCATCGACGCGTTTTGATATTTGCATAGCTCCGCCCACTGATTGCATCAGGGCTGAGGGCTCCCGAGAGAACTACTGAGGTGATGTTTTCAGGAAGCTATGTACAGCACCCCGCCAGCCATTATCTGCTGCATTTCATAGAGAAGCACAGAGAACCCCCTGATGACATCACCGGGTCTAAAATAAGTGACGTAAAGAAAAAGAAACAGTGTGGGGTAAAAAAAGGCAGGTTAGGAAAGGACTAGATCAGGAGTCTCCAAACTGCGGCCCTGGGGGCCAGATGTGGCCCTTTACTTGCCTTTGGTGCACTATTTCTCCCACGGATATGATGGGGCACTATTCCTCTCACTGATACCAATAATGGGGCACTATTCCTCCCACTGATACCAATGATGGGACACTATTCCTCTCACTGATACCAATGATGGGGCACTATTCCTCCCACTGATACCAATGATGGGACACTATTCCTCCCACTGATACCAATGATGGGGCACTATTCCTCCCACTGATACCAATGATGGGACACTATTCCTCCCACTGATACCAATGATGGGACACTATTCCTCCCACTGATACCAATGATGGGGCACTATTCCTCCCACTGATACCAATGATCCCCCATTGCCTGGCGGAAGCAGTGACATCACGTCACAATGCTAGGATTTTCCCATTGGTTGCTAGTCACATGGATGAAAGCCACACCCTCCCCCCTACTTAAAAAAAATTTAACAAACTTTGTTGCAGATTCCTACCTTTTGTTGCTCTGAAGAAATAATGGTTTGTTTCGCTGTGTCAATGTGCACAGTGAATGTGAATGGGGGTGATTTTATGATTATCAGTCAGCTGCTGCACCTGCAGGGTTCTAATAAGGAAAGCTACAGGGTCTGCATCCCTTCAGATGTGACTTCCCTTTGGGAGAATCTCACCAAAATGACAATATTGTTGCAGGGGATAGCCAAAATCTGACTTGTATCTCAGTGCAGACTTCTTAGAATATCAGCCAGCCAATCACACACGCAGAAAATGACAGCTGAATTAGCTGCTGCACTTCCAGGGTTCTAATGAGGAAAGTGGCAAAACCATAAAAGTGGAGTTCCCCTTTAATAAACCCATACCCAGGGTTTGGACATTGATGGGGGGCATACTCTGGGGTTTGGGCATTGATGGGGGGCATGCCCTGGGATTTGAGCATTGATGGGGGGCATGCTCCGGGGTTTGGGCATTGATGGGGGGCATGCACTGTGTTTGGGCATTAATGGGGGCATGCTCTGGGGTTTAGGCATTGATGGGGGGGGCATGCTCTGGGGTTTGGGCATTGATGGGGGTCATGCCCTGGAGTTTGGGCATTGATGGGGGGCATGCTCCGGGGTTTGGCCATTGATGGGGGGCATGCC
The DNA here is from genome assembly GCA_037952835.1 of Lithobates septentrionalis. Taxonomy (NCBI): domain Eukaryota; kingdom Metazoa; phylum Chordata; class Amphibia; order Anura; family Ranidae; genus Lithobates; species Lithobates septentrionalis. The sequence goes on along the minus strand of JBBDGP010004902.1, from coordinate 54,149 downwards.
CTGGGGTTTGGGCATTGATGGGGGCATACCCTGGGGTTTGGGCATTGATGGGGGCATGCTCCGGGGTTTGGGCGTTGATGGGGGGCATGCCCTGGGGTTTAGGCATTGATGGGGGCATAGCCTGTGGTTTAAGCATTGATGGGGGACATGCCCTGGAGTTTGAGCATTGATGGGAGGCATGCTCCAGGGTTTGGGCATTGATGGGGGGCATACTCCGGGGTTTGGGCATTGATGGGGGGCATGCCCTGGGTTTTGGGCATTGATGGGGGACATACTCTGGGGTTTGGGCATTGATGGGGGGCATGCCCGGGGGTTTTAGCATTGATGGGGGGCATGCTCTGGGGTTTGGGAATTGATGGGGGACATGCCCTGGGGTTTGGGCATTGATGGGGTGCATGCCCTGGAGTTTGGGCATTGATGGGGGCATGCCCTGGAGTTTGGGCATTGATGGGGGCATGCCCTGGAGTTTGGGCATTGATGGGGGCATGCCCTGGAGTTTGGGCATTGATGGGGGGCATGCTCCGGGGTTTGGGCATTGATGGGGGCATGCTCCGGGGTTTGGGCATTGATGGGGGCATACCCTGGGGTTTGGGCATTGATGGAGGGCATGCTCTGGGGTTTGGGCATTGATGGAGGGCATGCTCCAGGGTTTGGGCATTGATGGGGGCATGCTCCGGGGTTTGGGCATTGATGGGGGCATGCTCCGGGGTTTGGGCATTGATGGGGGCATGCTCTGGGGTTTGGGCATTGATGGAGGGCATGCTCCGGGGTTTGGGCATTGATGGGGGCATGCTCCGGGGTTTGGGCATTGATGGGGGCATGCTCCGGGGTTTGGGCATTGATGGAGGGCATGCTCCGGGGTTTGGGCATTGATGGGGGGCATGCTCCGGGGTTTGGGCATTGATGGAGGGCATGCTCCGGGGTTTGGGCATTGATGGGGGGCATGAAGTATTTGTTAAACGTCTTCATGTCTGTAAATCCCTGCGGTGAGATTCATTCTGGATCACATTTGAGTTCCACCTGGAGGAAATCAGAGAAAATGATATGGTGTGTAGTAGAGGTTCCATTAACATGTCTTTAATTACATAGACTCAGATATAGCCAGAAAATGACATGTTTCCATTAGTGAGCGCCGTGTAACCACTCATTACACAATGGAGACCACATGTTTAAAGTATTCTATGTACAGCACAGGAAACAAAATAGAATTATATTAAAAATGAGGATTTTGGGACCTAAGAATGATGTATTTTTATTGGACAGAGTTCAGGTTTCCTTTGCAATAAAAGATTCTCCTATATCTACGTAGTCAGGAAGAGATACGTCCATCAAGTTCAACCAACAAAGATCTATAGAGGGGAGGTATGGAGAATCTATGGGTGGGGGTGGGGGGTGGTATTTATGAAGGATCTATGTAGGGGAGGAAACTATAGAGGATCTATTGAGGGGCTTATCTATATCCATGGAGGGGAGGTATTGATAGAGGATCTATGGAGGGGAGGTATCAATAGTGGATCCATAGGGGGGGGGGGGGGTTTAGCTATGAAGGGTCTATAAAGGGGAGGTATCTATAGAGGGAAGGTACCTTCAGAGGATCCTTGGAGGGGAGGTATCTATAGAGGATCTATCGAGGGGAGGTATTTACAGTATAGAGGATCTATGGAGGGGAGGTATCTACAGTATAGAGGATCTACGGAGGGGAGGTATCTACAGTATAGAGGATCTACGGAGGGGAGGTATCTACAGTATAGAGGATCTACGGAGAGGAGGTATATATAGTATAGAGGATCTACGGAGAGGAGGTATATACAGTATAGAGGATCTACAGAGAGGAGGTATCTACAGTATAGAGGATCTACGGAGGGGAGGTATCTACAGCATAGAGGATCTACGGAGGGGAGGTATCTACAGTATAGAGGATCTACGGAGGGGAGGTATCTACAGTATAGAGGATTTACGGAGGGGAGGTATCTATAGAGGATCTATACAGAGAAAATATATCTTTGGAGGATCTATGGAGGGGAGTTATCTTATCTATACAAGGATCCATAGAGTGGAGGTGTCTATGGAGGATCCATAGAGGGGAGGCATCTATAGAGGATCTATGAAGAAGAGCCATCTATAGAGGATCTATGGAGGGGGGTATCTATAGAGGATCTATGGAGGGGAGGTATCTATAGAGGATCTATGGAGGGGAGGTATCTATAGAGGATCTATGGAAGAAAGGTATATCTATATAGGATCTATGGAGGAAAGGTATCTATAGAGGGGATATATCCAGAGAGGATTTATGAAGGGGAAGTATCTACTGGGGATCCATAGAGGGGAGGTACTTATAGATCTATAGAAGGGAGTAATCTACAGGGGATCTATGAAGGGAAGGTATCTATAGAGGATCTACAGAGAGGAGGCATCTATAAAGGATCTATGAAGTATTGATAGAGAATCTATAGAGGGGAGGTATCTATAGAAGAGCTATGGAGGGGAGGTATCTATAGAGGGGATGTATCTGCAAAGGATCTAATGGAGAGGAGGTATCTATAAAGGGTCTATGGATTGGAGGTATTGACAGAGGATCTATAGAGGGGAGGTATCCATAGATGATTTATGAAGGGGAGGTATCTATAGTGGATCCATAAAGAGAGGGGTGGGGGTTAACTATAAATTATCTATAGAAGGGAGAAGTCCATAGAGGATCTTTGAAGGGGAGGTATCTATAGAGGGAAGGTACCTTCAGAGGATCTATGGAGGGGAGATATCTACAGAGGATCTACGGAGGGTAGGCATCTATAGAGGATCTATGGAGGGGGGGGGCATCTATAGAGGATCTATGGAGGGGGGGGGCATCTAGAGAGGATCTATGGAGGGGGGGGGCATCTAGAGAGGATCTATGGAGGGGGGGGGGAATCTATAGAGGATCTATGTAGGGGAGGTATCTATAGAGGATCTACGGTGGGGAAGTATCTATAGAGGATCTACGGTGGGGAAGTATCTATAGAGGATCTACGGTGGGGAAGTATCTATAGAGGATCTACAGTGGAGAAGTATCTATAGAGGATCTATGGTGGGGAAGTATCTATAGAGGACCTACGGTGGGGAAGTATCTATAGAGGATCTACGGTGGGGAAGTATCTATAGAGGATCTACAGTGGAGAAGTATCTATAGAGGATCTATGGTGGGGAAGTATCTATAGAGAACCTACGGTAGGAAAGTATCTATTGAGGTTCCATAGAGGGGAGGTATCAATAGCCAGTGTAAGGGAGCCACAGGCTTATCATACAGCCTTCTATTAAAATTGATGGCTGTACACTGCTATACAAGAATGTACGCTGCCACTTGCATAAACTCATGCCTGTGAATGGGCATACAACCTCGGACACCAAGATCTTGGATCCGGGGCTGTACATTCACCCGCACGTGTGAGTTTACCCAAAACACAGCACAAATCCTCGTATAACGGTGTACAGCCATCAACTGCAGTAGCGGGTTGTACGATACGCCTGTGGCTCCTTTATACTGGCTATTTACTTTCCCTGCTCACTGTACGCCCTCTTGTGTTTGTGTGTATGAAGCTCAATTCCTTCAGGATGAAGGTAAAAAACAAGTCCTTACGCCCCGGTTCTGCAACTTGGACAGTAAAGCTGTACATATCATCACATCTACCGTACCCAATGTATCCGGGGGATTATACGGTGCTTTTTTCAGAACAAATTGGGATTTCATTTGGTGGTAAATGGTAACGTTTATATCCTGATTTTTTTATTTTTATATTATCAAAGGAAAACTAACCCAAAATAATTTAAAAAAAAATATTTTTTTTGCAAATATTTGCTGTATATTTCTTTCTTTTAACATAACCTACCACCAAAGCTTAACCTAGAAGAAATTGCCCCGCTCCTGACGATCAAAGTGATACCACCTGTATGTATATAATTGGTTGTTTGTACCTGTTGTAGGGTCCTGAAAAATTAGTGCACAATTTGCTTTTTTTTATCCCACCTTAAAAACACACCGACATTGATACTAAATTTAATAATGCTTTATTTTATTTATTTTTCATTCTACCTAAAGCACATTGACCTTCAGCCCTAACCCCGACACCGATCTAGCTATTTTATATTTATTTATTTTACACAACCTTTTTCTTTATTTTTTTTTTTCCTTCCAATTTTATCCTCTAGCAAGGAGACAAAGATATGTTGTATCTTTTTCTCCATTCAAGAGGAGAAAAATAACACAGGGGGGTGGGCTGTACAGTCACAGATCACTGTGATAGCCAATGAGAGGATATCACAGTGGTCATGTGATTGGGAACCCGTCCTCCTGCACCTTGATGATCGTTAGAGCAAGACTTAGAATGGTTGGTGGGAAGGACTTAAAGTGGTTCTAAAGGCTGAAGGCTTTTTATTCTTCATGCATTCTATTCTTTTTATCCTGCATGCAGCCCCTCCCCCCCCCCCCCAATTTTTTATTTTGATCCAGTGATGTGCACAAGAGCAGAGGCTCTTCCGGGTCTCTCCCTCCTCATTGGCGCAGAGAAAGAGCCTCTGGAAGCTCTGTGTGTCAATGGACACACAGAGCAAGGCTCAGGAGCAAGCATGCACGAGTGCCCCCATAGCAAGCGGCTTGTTATGGTGGGGACTCAGCGGGGGGAGGAGCCAGGAGCACCGGCTGAGGGCCCAAGAAGAGGGGGATCAGGGCTGCTCTGTGCAAAACCATTACACAGCGCAGGTAATTAAAAAAAATATAAAATATTTAATATAAATTATATATATATATATATATATATATATATATATAAATATATAGATAGATAGATAGATAGATAGATAGATAGATAGATAGAAAATTATATATATTTTATATATATATATATATATATATATATATATATATTAATATAAAATTATATCTATGTATATATACATAGATATAATTTTATATTTATTTATCTCTCTCTCTCTCTCTCTCTATATATATATATATATTTTTTTTTTTTGTTTCTATTTTTTTTTTTTGCTTGGATGTGTTTTTTACATGGTTTTTATTAATTTCATTTCCAGGCAGCATCATCTTCATGACGCACCCACTGACGTAATGATGTTCTATTTTGAGATAATATAAAAACTATTAATGCTATTGTGGATCACTTTTTACATCACTTTTTACATGCCTGGCTTTTTATAAGCTTACAAATTTTTTTATATTTTTTTTTTTTTTGATGATATGTTTCTTAAATAATTTTTTATTAGTTTAGTGTCTAGGCAGTATCATCTTTATGAAGTACCCACTATTTTTTATGATGTTCTATTTTGGAACAATATAAACTATGCATGCTATTGTGGGTCGCTTTTTATATGCCTGTTTTTTCATATGCTTATACCTTCTGCGATGTGTTCCTTTGCATGGAGTCATGTTGGGTTTGCGCTTTTGGATTTTCAATTCACTTGTGTTGAATAATCATGTGACCTTTTCATAGGCTATTTAAGTGTTACTTAGTTTTTTTTCCAGCCATGACTAAGGACTAACGTCCGAAAAACGTACAACATTGTACATTCTTACTTAATAAAGAAATACTATTTTAGATGTCGACCATCCCTTTCCTTACTCTGGAGCTGTCAGCAGCCTCAAGGTCTAAGCACCGGGCAGAGCTTTTATGTGGGAAGGTTGTATCGCCTATACACCTGATTTCCTATAATAAAAACAAAATATAAAAAAAATATATATAACAAAGTAAAATATAATAGAAAATATATGATAAAAAATAAATAACACATATAAAAATATAATAGAAAATATATGATAAACAAAAAAATAAAAAAATATATATAACATATAAAAATATAATAGAAAATATATGATAAACCAAAATATAAATATAAATATAACATAAAAATATAATAGAAAATATAAAAAATATATATAACATATAAAAATATAATAGAAAATATATGATAAACCAAAATATTAAAAAAATATATATAAACATATAAAAATATAATAGAAAATATATGATAAACCAAAATATAAAAAAAAATATATATAACATAAAAATATAATAGAAAATATATGATAAACAAAAATATAAAAAATATATATAACATATAAAAATATAATAGAAAATATATGATAAACCAAAATATAAAAAAATATATATATATAACATATAAAAATATAATAGAAAATATATGATAAACCAAAATATAAAAAAATATATATAACATAAAAATATAATAGAAAATATATGATAAACAAAAATATAAAAAATATATATAACATATAAAAATATAATAGAAAATATATGATAAACCAAAATATAAAAAAATATATATATATAACATATAAAAATATAATAGAAAAAATCAAGTTAGACTTACCGGTAACTTGTTTTCCATGAGTCTTTCAGGACAGCACCTTGAGAGCGTGGCTCCACCCACTTGACAGGAAACACACCTCCACCAAACTTTAAAAGGAGGCTCCTTCCCACTTATCATCAGTAGTAGTAGAGAACCTCCGGCCCAAGCTGGAACACATAATCAGAATATGGTTAGTCACAGCATAGTAATTTAATACAATAAGGGCGGGTTGCTGCTGTCCTGAAAGACTCATGGAAAACAAGTTACCGGTAAGTCTAACTTGATTTTTCCCTTATCGTCTTTCAGGACAGCACCTTGAGAGGATAACAGAGACTTACCCACTTAGGGAGGGACCACAGCCTGCAGGACCTTTCTGCCAAAAGCCTGTTCACTGGCTGACAGAAGATCCAGTCTGTAATGACGGACAAACGTAAGGTAACTTGACCACGTAGCCGCCCTACAAATCTGATCTGGGGTGGCACCAGCCATTTCTGCCCATGTAGAGGCCTGAGCCCTGGTAGAATGCGCTTTAATTCCCAGCGGGGGAGATAGCCCCGACTGAGAGTAGGCTGCTAGAATAGCTGATTTAAGCCATCTAGCTATAGACCCCTTAGAAGCTTGTTGGCCCTTCTTTTTACCTGAAAAAAGTATAAATAGAGAATCCGAGGATCTAAAGTTACTTGTTACCTCCGGATACTGTAATAAAGTCCTTCTTACATCCAAATTGTGGAATTTGCCTTCTTTTTCCCCCGAAGGGTTAGAGCAAAAGGTTGGCAGGATGATTTCCTGCGACCTATTGTGTGCTGACGCTACCTTTGGCAAAAAACCTGGATCGGTTTTAAGTATAATCCTATCTGTGTAGATGGTTAAAAAGGGTCTCTTAACAGATAGGGCGTGCAGCTCACCAATTCTCCTTGCTGACGTTATTGCAACTAAGAACAAGGTCTTAAGAGTAAGATTCCTTAGAGAGATTCCTTGTAGTGGTTCAAAAGGTTCCTTTGTAAGGGCTTGCAGGACCACTGATAGATCCCAATTGGGAAAGTGCTTAGCCGGAGCTGGTCTAGATCTGGTAAGTGCCTTGAAAAATCTTATAACCAAGGGCTCAGAAGAGATTGGTCTTTCTAGAAATACTCCCAAAGCAGCTACTTGAACTTTAAGGGTGCTGACTGACAATCCCTTGTCTGCCCCTTCTTGAAGAAATTCCAAAATTGACACTAAATTTTTAACTTTTCTCTTAGTCAAATGACAAAAAGAGTTGAAGACCTTCCAATATTTAGCATAGATTTTTCTGGTCACTATTTTCCTACTGGAAAGTAAGGTAGTTACCAAGGGTTGTGACAGACCTTTGTTTCTTAACAACTGCTCCTCAGAAACCAGGCCGTGAGGCTTAGACTGGCCACTCCCGGATGCTGTATTGGACCCTGTAGGAGCAGGTCCTGCCGGAGAGGCAGCCGCCAAAATGGTTTGACTGCCATCTGTAGAATGGTGGAAAACCATGCCCTTTTTGGCCAAAATGGAGTAATTAGGATTACTTCCACCTTCTCCCTCTGTATCTTCCTTAACACCAACGGGATAAGTTGGAAAGGAGGAAATGCGTAACCCAGATGGAAGTTCCAGGGCTGGATTAACGCATCTGTCCCCTGGGCCTTGTCGTTTCTGTGAATAGAGAAAAATACTGGGAGTTGTGTATTTTCCTGTGATGCAAATAGGTCTATTTGCGGTTGACCCCAGGCCCTGGTAATCATTGCAAAGATTTCCGGATTCAGGCTCCATTCTGATTCCTGAATCCGCCTTCTGCTTAGATAATCTGCCACTACATTTAAGGTGCCTTTGAGGTGGACTGCTGATAAGGACCGAACATGCTTTTCTGCCCAAACCAGGATCCTTGAAGCTAGCAACTGAAGTGTTTTGCTTCTTGTACCCCCCTGTTTGTTTAGGTAGGCTATGGTAGTGGCGTTGTCTGAGAGGACCCGGACATGAGAACCTTGAAGGATGGGAGAGAAGGCATCTAAAGCTAAGGCGACTGCCTTTAGTTCCCTCCAATTTGAGGACCTCCTTGCCTCTGTCCGAGACCACATTCCTTGCGCGAAGTCTTGGTCTAAGTGAGCTCCCCAACCCCATACACTGGCATCTGTCGTTACCACTTTTTCTATTGGAAATGACCAGAGCAGGCCTTCTGACAGATTCTCCTGTCTTCTCCACCACCAAAGTGATCTCTTGACTTTGGTGGGTATCTTTACCTTTGCTTCCAGAGATTCTGACCTGTGATTCCATATTCTCAGGAGAAAGCTCTGGAGAGGCCTGAAATGTAACCTTGCCCATTGAATGGCTGGTATGGTTGCGGTTAGGGTTCCTAGGGATGACATCACTTGTCGGACTGATAATTGCTGGCTTGCCTGCAAGGACGCTACCACCTTCAGGACTTTCCCCTTCTTCTCTTCTGGGAGAAAAATCTTTTGTTCCCTTGAACAGATCTGATACCCCAGGAATAGTATTTTCTGGGCTGGAACGAAATTTGACTTCTGCAGATTTATGATCCAACCCAGGGTTTCTAGATGACCTCGGGTCCTTCCGAGGTTGTCTAGCAGTCTTTCCCTGGAGGGGGCAAAAAGGAGTAGGTCGTCCAAGTACGGAATTACCGCAATCCCCTGCATGCGAAGAGGAGCAAGCGCTTCTGCCATTGTTTTTGTGAAAATTCGTGGGGCAGAAGACAGGCCAAAGGGGAGGGCCCTGAATTGCAAGTGCAGAACCTCTTTTCCCAAATTTATCGCCAATCTTAGGAATTTTTGGGACTGCGGGGCTATAGGGATATGCAGATAGGCATCTCGAAGGTCTATTGATGCCATAAAGCATTCCCTCGTCAATAGATTCTTGACCGTGAAGATGGAGTCCATACGAAACCTTTTGTATTGGACTGATCTGTTCAGCGGTTTCAGGTTTAGGATTAACCGAAAATCTCCGGATGGTTTCTTTATCAGGAATATACGGGAATAAAATCCCTGATAAAGCTCCCCCTGTGGGACGTAAGTCATAACCCCCTGATCTATCAGATCCTTTAATAGGCTCTTCATTGCCAGGGATTTTGTTACATCTCTTGGAAGATTTGTCACCAAGTACCTTTCTAGGGGGAGATCCGAAAATTCTATATTGTAACCCTGGGCTAGCATATTCAGAATGTACTGGTTTTCTGTTATGCTTGCCCAATAGGGGAGAAAGTCTTGTAGTCTTCCCCCTACTTGTAACCGACTGTCATTGCGTCTTGCTGGCTGACGCAGGAGGATGGAAAAGGACATTTCCTCTGCCCTTACCCCTCTGCCCTGACCAGCTTTTCTTTTTCTCTTGAGACTTGTTCTGTTCCTGAGCCCTTTGAGGACGAAAAAACCGTTTGACTGGTTGTTTCTTCTTTTTGACAGGAAAAGATTTCTTTTTATCTGCAGTCCTGTCCAGAACTGAATCCAAATCAGGGCCGAACAGTAAGTCTCCTAGAAAAGGGACCCCGCATAATTTGTTTTTAGATGCTGTGTCCCCTTGCCAAGTCTTTAGCCATAAAGCCCTTCTAACCGAATTAGCAAGGGCTGCCGCCTTAGCTGTCATCCTGATAGACTCTGCTGAGGCATCAGAGACATAGGCTACGGCTGCTGAGAGGGTAGAAAAGGAGTCAAGGATTTCTTGCTTAGGGGAATCTGCTATTATATGAGCTTTAAGCTGATTTACCCAATACTCCAAGTTCCTGGAGATGCAAGTAGTTGCCATTGCTGGCTTAAGGTTGCCCATAATGGATTGCCAAGTCCGCTTGAGCTGTTGATCCATTTTTTTATCCATGGGGTCTTTTAAGATCCCCATGTCCTCAAATGCTAGATCAGTAGATCTTGACACCTGAGAAAAGGCTGCATCAAGTTTTGGAACCTTATTCCAAAGAGCTGCTGGGTCTTCATCAAAAGGGAACCTTCTCTTACGAGCCCTAGAGAAAAATGGTTTCCTATCAGGGTCAGCCCATTCTTTTCTGATTGTTTCAGAAATCACTGCATGGACTGGAAAGGTACGGGACTTAGACTCACTAAGCCCTGCATACATCTTGTCATGTAAAGACATCTCCTTATGCTCTTCCTCCAGGCCTAGAGTAGCATAAATAGCATTTAAAAGGCCATCCACCTGATCCAAAGACAATTTATACTTGGAAGACATATTTTCCAGCTCATCACTATCCTCATTCGATTCATTAGAATGGGATGGGGAAAGCCCTTCCCGGTTCAGAGGACCCATTTCCGCCTCTACTGCCGGGACTAACAGTGAGCCTTGAGAGGACTGTGAGGTAGTGGGCTGACTTGCAGATGGATAGGTGAGTGAGGATCTGAAGGATTGAATGGTAGCATCCAATTCCTTTTTGGCAGATGCAATTAGATCACTGCATGCGGAAGTGGTTTCTTCCCTCACCAAGGAGTCAATACATGCTTGACATAAAGCCTTTTTCCAGCCTTCATTTAACTTAATTTTGCATGAAGGGCATTTCTTTCTAATCCCAGGGTCAGAGCTCTTGGCCTGCCATGATAAGGGAAAAAAAAGAGAGAGAAAAAAGACAAACCATCTTTTAGAGTCAGCCTGATTACTCAAGGTTGCTCACCACAGGTGCACAGTGAGAAAAGCTATCAGACTCATGTGCCCTGACAGGCCCCTCCGCCACTAGGGGGAAAAAATACCCTCAAACTTCACTAACATTTAGAGAGAAGAGGGCTAGAGAGAGACCCCACAGTAAAGCTGAGCAGAAACTACAGTCTGCTCCTTACCTGGGCCTTGCTGGTGCCTGTGCCTGTTCCACTCGCTGCGGTTCCTGAATCCATGCTGAGGCAGCAGCGTGATGCTTGTGGCGAAAACGCCGGTTCCGGACTCCAATAGCACCTGTGCGCCGGACCAGAACCGGCAATAAATAGGCACCAGACCTATTCCTCCCTCCTCCCCCTGCGCTTCCGGCGGAAATGACGCCTGGCGCCTGCTCCATGGATGCCGCCCCACTTCCGGATACCTCACATCCGGCGGATGCAGTCCTCTGACTGCCCTTCCCAAGATGGCGGCGGCGTCAGGGAAAAAACATGTGCAGGCAAGAAAAAACAAACAGAAATGCCTGACATGCCTGACGCCTCTGCCTGGGAGCAGCAATACCCGGAGCAGTCCTGGCTCTCCCCGAGCACTGACGAGGGAGAAGGAGCCCATCCACCCGGCACCCGTAAGCCTGTGGAAAATGGGAGGAATCGGCTCTCCTGAGGTAGGTAAAAATAGTGGAGTAGGGAGCCTGTTCTCTCAGGACAGAACCTTGAGAGCTCCAAACTCCCACATGTGTTCCCGCCGGAGGAAACACATAAACTGATGATAAGTGGGAAGGAGCCTCCTTTTAAAGTTTGGTGGAGGTGTGTTTCCTGTCAAGTGGGTGGAGCCACGCTCTCAAGGTGCTGTCCTGAAAGACGATAAGGGAAATATATGATAAACCAAAATATAAAAAAATATATATATAACATAAAAATATAATAGAAAATATATGATAATAAAAAGATAAAAAAGTAACATATAAAAATATAATACAATATATATATATATAAAAAAAACCCCATCTTTACAATTACTTTAAGAGAAGTTCAATGTTCGTGTTTGCATACATTAAAACAATGTATATTCAACGCAAGGTCTGCTTTGAACTAGAGTGCAATACCATAAAACTGAAGTCCAGAAGAACATATTTTGTATATAAAAAAGGCAAGAAATAATACATGCAGTTTTGAGTAATAGTAATATCTTTATTTAGACCATTCATCATATTATTCTACAGTGTATACAAAAGATCAGCAGGTATCATCATTCAGTACTAGTAGTTCTCAGATGATAAAAAAAAAAAAAAAAAGAATATATCTCACATACAAATATTTGTGTAAAAAGTTATTATTGCAAATCTCCTGAAAGTGCATATATAAGGATTCAGATCTGTAACATGGAGAGTCTTTAGTCGTTTCTGTCGTTAAAATATTTAAAGCGTATCTATACCCAAAAATTAAATGTAACTTTTTGCATCTCACCAGTCCTTAGATGTGCTGGCTTCTTTCTTTTTTTCCTTTTTTTATGTTTTTTTTCTTTTCTCACCTGTTGGCAGTGTCACATTTGTCAGTAAATACATTTTTGTGCCTATACAGAATATTTATGATCAGGGCCGGGACGAGGTGTGGGCAGGAGGGATGAGTGTCCTGGGGGGGGCAATGGTTTATTGCAGGGATGGGGGGCACCCTGTGCTGAGTTCCTTCTGTTATAAAGCTTACAGGAGTAGTGACAGCATCATCACTACTCTTGTCAGCCCAGCATTGGGAGCAGTGGGGGGAGAGCCGGGAGGTGGTGTAGGTTGCACACTCCCTAAGACCGCACATCATTTAGGCCTGGTTCACACCTATGCATTTTCTTTAGCGCGTTTTCAGATTTGCAGAAACACACTACAGTCCATATAACATGGTCTCCTATGGATGTAGTTCATAGACATGTGCACTGACAAAAAATGTGTTCGTTTTCGTTTCATTCGTTTTTTTGCTTTTTTCGAGATTTAAAAAAATTCCAAAATTCGGATTTTCAAATTTCCGAATTTTCGTATTTCAGAACTTTCAAATTTCCGAATTCTGAATTTTCCGAATTTCGAAAATTCAGAAATTTGAAAATCCAAAAATTTGAAAAAAGAAAATCAGTAAAATTTAAAATAACTAACTAGTAATAACTAACTATGAAATTATAGGTATTGGATTTTCCCTTCAAATTTGGCTGTTTGTGAACGTAACGAATACAAATTTATCTGAAGTTATGAATTATACGAAATAACGAATGCCGCATCTAAACAAACGGAATGAAACAAATAATAATAAAAAAAGGTTTTATTATTATTATTTATTATTATCAGATCTTTACGTTCCATTCTTTTAGATACGGCATTCGTTATTTCAGATAATTCGCAACTTTGGATAAATTCGTATTCGTTACGTTCACTAACAGCCAAATTTGAAAGGAAATTCCAATACCTATAATTTAATAGTTATTATTAGTTATTTCAGATTTTCGCATTTTCAAATTTACGGATTTTCATTCTTTTGAATTTTCAGATTTTCATTCTTATTTTCGGATTTTCAAATTTCCAAATTTCCTCATTTCGAATTTCCGAACATCCGAATTTTCAAATTTCCAAATTTCCGAAATTCGTAAATTTGGAAATTTCGAAATTCCAAAATTTAGGAAATTGAAAAATTCTGAAATTTCGGAATTAACGAATTTGTCAAAATTCGTTAAAAAAAAGAATTCGGAACTAAACTAATTGCACATGTCTACCGGCCAAGATCTGAACCATCTATGGGCAGGCTAATTGTAACCAAGTCGATTGTTGTATGACTTGGGTACAACCAGCATGTTGGATTGTTGCCGGCGGTTATAGCCGCTAGCAATAATCACTGTGTTTTCCCAGAAGGGACTGCTTCTGAGAATTGAGCGATTTTCTTGCCTGCAAACCATGGTGGCAGGGAAGAAAATCGTATCGTCTGTGGCCTGCCCAAGGCTAGATTCACACCTTGACGTACAGCCGCGTGGCAGTGCCAATCATTTTTGATGCATCTGCAAATGCGTGCCAAACCACATGGTGCCGTTTGGGATTACGTACATTCACCGAATTTATTTTTCGGGTGTGGGCGATAGTTCTGGAGTAAACTCAGATTCGTATTGTCCTAAGCACAGTTCAGGAAGTTCACTGACCCGGTCCAGCCCCATCTCCAGGACCAGAGAGGTGAGGACCTCATCATCCACCCGATCCAAGTCTAGAACCCCGGCGCTGAGAGTAAGGGGCCCCTGGCCGTTGAGTGCCCAGCGCTGGATCTCCGCGCTCCCTTGGTACTGACTATTCAGCCTCTGAAGTTGGACGCTTGCCAGCAAGTGCTGCGATGACTGCAATCCAAAAGTGGCTTGCCTGGGTGCTGCGACGCCAGAGGGTGCCAAGACGCCTGCACTTGGCGCAGGAGGGGGCGTTAGAACTCCTGACTTTTTGGAATTCATGGTAGGGGTCAGATAGTGACTTTTTGCAACTGTTTCTTTGTTCTTCATTTCTTTGTCCTTATCCAATGACAGTTACTCTATGAAAGGAAAAAAAAAAAAGATAAATCAATTCCTAAGCTGATTTACAGGTCACGTTTACATACTTTTTTTCATGCGTTCCAGGCAAGAAACATATCACCAGCACACCAGGGAACTCCATAAATGGGTCCAACACTTTATTGATTGATCACCTCACAGCACAACATAGCGACGTTTCGGAGCCATGCAGGACCCCTTCATAAGGCATGTGACCCCTGGTGGTTATGTGACCCCCTGATGGTTATGTGACCCCCTGATGGTTATGTGACCTGTGACCCCCCCCTTGATGGTTATGTGACCCCCTGATGGTTATGTGACCCCAGATGGTTATGTGACCCCCCTAATGGGTGGTTATGTGACCCCTGATGGTTATGTGACCCCCTGATGGTTGGTTATGTGACCCCCTGATGGTTATGTGACCCCTTATGGTAAAGTGACCCCCTGATGTTTATGTGACCCCCTGATGGTTATGTGACCCCAGATGATTATATGACCCCCTAATGGGTGGTTATGTGACCCCTGATGGTTATGTGACCCCCTGATGGGTGGTTATGTGACCCCCTGATGGTTGGTTATGTGACCCCCTGATGGTTATGTGACCCCCCTAATGGATGGTTATGTGACCCCTGATGGTTATGTGACCCCCTGATGGTTGGTTATGTGACCTCTGACGGTTATGTGACCCCCTTGATGGTTTGTGCCCCTCCTGATGGTTATGTGACCCCCTGATGGTTGGTTATGTGACCTCCTTACGGTTATGTGACCCCCTGATGGTTTGTGACCTCCTGATGGTTGGTTATGTGACCCCCTGATGGTTAAGTGATTCCCTGACGGTTATGTGACCCCCTGATGGTTGGTTATGTGACCCCCCTGATGGTTGGTTGTGACTCCTTATAGTTATGTGCCCCCTGATGGTTGGTTATGTGACTCCTGATGATTATGTGACCCCCTGATGGTTAAGTGACCTCCTGATGGTTATGTGACCTCCTGATGGTTAAGTGACCCCCTGACCGGTTAAGTGATTCCCTGATGGTTGGTTGTGACTCCTGACGGTTAGGTGATCCTCTGATGGTTATGTGACCCCTGATGGTTATGTGACCCCCCTAATGGGTGGTTTTGTGACCTCTGACAGTTATGTGACCCCCTTGATGGTTTGTGACCCCCTGATGGTTATGTGACCCCCTTGATGGTTATGTGACCCCCTTGATGGTTTGTGACCCCCTGATGGTTATGTGACCTCCTTCTGGATATGTGACCCCCTGATGGTTATGTGACCCCCTGACGGTTATGTGACCCCCTGACGGTTATGTGACCCCCTGACGGTTATGTGACCCCCTGACGGTTATGTGATTCCCTGATGATTGGTTAAGTGATTCCTTGATGGTTGGTTATGTGACCCCCTGATGGTTGGTTGTGACTCCTGACAGTTATGTGACCCCTCTGATGGTTGGTTGTGACTCCTGACAGTTATGTGACCCCCTGATGGTTGGATATGTGACCCCCTGTAAATGAGGCCTCAAGCAGATATCAAGGATTAGCAAGTATGTGACTAAATTACAGCAATGACGGTTCAGCTTTCTTTAACCCCTATAGGCTGGCTAGAGCCGGAACCTGAAATGGGCCATGATGCCTGAAGCCGTTAGGCAGGGCTTTTGATTTTGCTTCACTATAATTGGCATTTGTATAGCGCCCCCCTGGGTCAATACTTTGTAGAACCGCCCTTCGCTGCAATTAAAGCAGCAAGTCTTTTTGGGGATGTCTCTACCAGCTTTGCACATCTAGAGAGTGAAATTTTTGCCCATTCTTCTTTGAAAAATAGCTCAAGCTCTGTCAGATTGGATGGAGAGCATCTAAACAGCAATTTTCAAGTCTTGCCACAGATTCTCATTTGGATTTAAGTCTGGACTTTGACTGGGCCATTCTAACACATGAATATGCTTTGATCTAAACCATTCCATTGTAGCTCTGGCTGTATGTTTCGGGTCGTTGTCCTGCTGGAAGGTGAACCTCCGCCCCAGTCTCAAGTCTTTTGCAGACTCTAAAAGGTTTTCTTCTAAGATTGCCCTGTATTTGTCTCCATCCATCTTCCCATCAACTCTGACCAGCTTCCCTGTCCCTGATGAAGAAAAGCATCCCCACACCATGACGCTGCCAACATGGCTTCTCACAAACTGAAAACGAGACTTATTATGGCTTTCTTTCAACAATGTCTTTCTTCTTGGCACTCGTCCATAAAGGCCAGATTTGTGGAGAACACGACTAATAGTTGTCCTGTGGACAGATTCTCCCACCTGAGCTGTGGATCTCTGCAGCTCCTCCAGAGTTACCATGGGCCACTTGGCTGCTTCTCTGATGAATGCTCTCCTTGCCGGCCGGTCAGTTTAGGTGGACGGCCAAGTCTTGGTAGGTTGGCAGTTGTGCCATACTCTTTCCATTTTCGAATGATGGATTGAAACGAGCTCCGTGAGATGTTCAAAGCTTGGGAAATTTTATTTTTTATAACCTAACCCTGCTTTATACTTCTCCACAACTTTATCCCTGACCTGTCTGGTGTGTTCCTTGGCCTTCATGATGTGGTTTGTTCACTAAGGTTCTCTAACAAACCTCTGAGGGACAGAACATGTATTTATATGGAGATTACATTTCACACACATGGACTCTATTTACTAATTAGGTGACTACTGAAGGAAATTGGTTCCACTAGATTTTAGTTAGGGGTATCAGAGTAAAGGGGGCTAAAAACAAATGCCCCCCACACTTTTCACATATTTATTTGTAAAAAATAGGTTGAAAACCATTTATCATTTTCCTTCCACTTCACAATTATGTGCCACTTTGTGTTTATCTATCACATAAAATCCCAATAAAATACATTTAAGTTTTCGGTTGTAACTTGACAAAATGTAGAAAATTTTAAGGGGTATGAATACTTTTTCAAGGCACTGTATATGCATAATGCTGTGGTAAAGGGTAGATTCTTCCTCTTACTAACGTCAAGACGATATGACCTTGGCATGCAGGTATATACAGTACCTCTATATTACCAGACCATTTTCAGTACTGTGATCGTTTGACTGATAACTACTCGGTCACGCAGCATCGTACCCAAATTAAGTTTAAATAATTAATTTTGAGACTGATGGAGCTTTCTTTTGGTGGTGTTTAATAAACACTGGAGATAAAAAATATCACAAAATTTTGAAGGAGTTAAAATACACTTCCAAATTTAACGCCCCCTACCTTGAATGTGCATCTACCTACCTACTTTCATTCATTCATTCATTAACCTCTTGCTGACCATGTAACACATATGTGCATCAGCAAGGTGGGTGGGCTTTATTGCACATAGGTGTCTATGGCGGCCAATGCACACTCCCAGCAGTGACCAAGCTGTCACAGATAGCTCCTGGTCTGTGGTTTTCAATCTTGCCCCCATTCACCCAATTGCCTCTGATGTTGCCCCCATTCACCCAATTGCCTCTGATGTTGCCCCCATTCACCCAGTTGTTTCTGCACTTGCCCCCATTAGCTTGAAAAATACAATTTTTTTCATTTCCCCTTCTTTTTTTCATGCTGATCAGTGTCAGTAGGAGGAATAGTGCCATATTGTTGGTATCGGTGGGAGGAATAGAGGCCCATCATTGGTATCAGTGGGAGGAATAGTGCCCCATTATTTGAGTCAGTGGGAGAAATAGTGCCCCATTTTTGGCATCAATGGGAGGAATAGTACCCCGTTGTTGGCATCAGGGGGAGGAATAGTGCCCTATCATTATCGGTGGGAGGAATAGTGCCCCATTGTTGATGTCAGTCAGAGGAATAGTGCCCCGTCATTGGTATCAGTGGAAGGAATAGTGCCCCATCATTGGTATCAATGGGAGGAATGGTGCCCCATTTTTGGCATCAATGGGAGGAATGGTGCCCCATTTTTGGCACCAATGGGAGGAATAGTACCCCGTTGTTGGCGTCAGGGGAAGGAATAGTGTCCCATCATTTGTATTAGTGGAAGGAATAGTGCCCTATCATTATCTGTGGGAGGAATAGTGCCCCATCGTTGATGTCAGAGGAATAGTGCCCCATCATTGGTATCAGTGGAAGGAATAGTTCCCCATCATTGGTATCAATGGGAGGGATGGTGCCCCATCATTGGTATCAATGGGAGGAATGGTGCCCCATCATTGGTATCAGTGGGAGGAATGGTGCCCCATCATTGGCATCAGTGGAAGGAATAGTGCCCTATCATTGGTATCAGTGGGAGGAATAGCGCCCCATTGTTGGTGTCAGTGGGAGGAATAGTGCCCCATCATTGGTATCAGTGGGAGGAATGGTGCCCTATCATTGGTATCAGTGGGAGGAATAGCGCCCCATTGTTGGTGTCAGTGGGAGGAATAGTGCCCCATCATTGGCATCAGTGGGAGGAATGGTGCCCCATCATTGGCATCAGTGGAAGGAATAGTGCCCTATCATTGGTATCAGTGGGAGGAATAGCGCCCCATTGTTGGTGTCAGTGGGAGGAATAGTGCTCTATCTTTGGTAGTAGTAAGAGGAATAGTGCCATATTGTTGGTATCAGTGGGAAGAACGGTGCCCCCTCTTTGGTGTCAGTGGGAGGAATGGTGCCCCATTGTTGGTGTTAAAAAAAACAATGGAACATTATTCCCTCCCTTAACACCAACAATGGGGCACTATTCCTCCTACTGACACCAAGGATGGGGCACTATTCCTTCCACTGATAAAAAAAAAACAATGGAACATTATTCCCCCCCTTATCAGTGGAAGGAATAGTGCCCCATCAGTGGTGTTAGTGGGAGAAAATATGCCACGCAGTTGATGTCAGTGTAAGAAAAAGTGCCTTGCATGGGCGTAGCATAAAGGGGCGCAGGGGTCGCAACTGCGATCCCACCCATGCTCTGGGGGGCCTGTGCGGCCTCCCTGTAATATTAGCACAACATCCTGGAGTCCGGCTCAGATTCCGCACTGTCACTTTTTCTTGTGATCCCCAGCCGAGTTGAAAGCTTGCTCCAGTACTTAGCTTCTGCTTTGCCTTCAGTTCAGTGCTCTCATATTCCTGAATGGCGCAGAGAAGAGGAAAGAAAGTGAAGACGGGGAAGTAGGTGTTAGTGTTGACAACAGGACAGGACTAAAACCAAGCTGTCAAAGGGCTGAGCGAGGCAGCTGTCCTTGGCGGGAGGGGAGGCCTCGGGAGGTAGGCAGTACCTTCTCTGATCCTGGTGCCTGGATACCGACGCCCCCGGATGATCTGGCTGCACTTGCAGTGTGGAGGATGTGCTAGAGTCAGCCGGGTACTTCACATTAGTACAGTAAGGCTTTACGCACACAGGGCATTAGAAAAAAAAACGAGCTACAGAGCCACCATCGAAGCCAGGAACAAGCGGCTGTAAAAAAAAAAAAAAAAAAAGGCATGTGGTCCCCCCCAAAATCCATACCAGACCCTTATCTGAGCGCGCAGCCTGGCAGGTCAGGAGGGGAGGGGAGGATTGAGCGCCCTCCTCCTGGACCATACCAGACCGCATACCCTCAACATGGGGGGTGGGTGCTTTGGGCAGAGGGGCCTGCGCCTCCCCACCCTAAAGCACCTTGTCCCCATGTTGATGGGAACAAGGGCCTCTTCCCAACAACTCTGGCCATTGGTCGTCGGGGTCTACGGGGTGCCCCCAGATCCCATACCCCCACTCTATGTGAATGAGTATGAGGTACCCATACACCCAAAAAAAAAAAAGTATCAAAAATAAAAATAGTACACAGGTTTTTGACAAAGTAATTTAATGAAGCAGCACTGGGGTCTCTTCTCCTTCCGATTTCTTCTCCCTCTGGTGAGGTCTTCCCCCTCTGCCGGTTCTCCTCTATCCACCGTCTTCCCCCTCTGCAGTGCTAGGGCTGCCGTGTGCAATTACTTATATAGCCATGGGGCGGGGCCACCCGGTGACTTCATCCAGAGGCTCCCGCCCTCTTGTGATATCACCGTCCCATAATGTCCCGGGCGGTGATGTCACAAGGGGGCGAGGCCTCGGGATGACATCACCGGGTGGCCCCATCCCATGGCTATATAAGTAATGGCACGAGGTGGACCTAGCATTACAGCAGGAGATAACGTCGAGAGAACATCAGAGGAAGAAGAAGAGAGGGAGAAGACAGCGGAGAGAGGAGAACCGGCAGAGGGAGAAGACAGCAGAGAGAGGAGAACCGGCAGAGGGAGAAGACAGCAGAGAGAGGAGAACCGGCAGAGGGAGAAGACAGTGGAGAGAGGAGAACCGGCAGAGGGAGGAGACAGTGGAGAGAGGAGAACCGGCAGAGGGAGAAGACAGTGGAGAGAGGAGAACCGGCAGAGGGAGAAGACAGTGGAGAGAGGAGAACCGGCAGAGGGAGAAGACAGTGGAGAGAGGAGAACCGGCAGAGGGAGAAGACAGTGGAGAGAGGAGAACGGGCAGCGGGAGAAGAATCGGAGCCTGCCTGTGCTGTGTGCCCTCTGCCTCTCTGCCTTCTCCCCCACGTCAGCCACTCTGCTCCACTCCACTCCTTTCAGTGATCTCCCTTTCAGTCATTGGTTGCTAGGACTGCCCAGTGTCCTAGCAACCAATGACGCTTTAGCATGTGTTTACTATACTTCAGTTTGTGAATAAATGGGAAGTTCTGTATAGAGCTATTCCTGTCTATTCATTTTGTGCAGTTGAGGCTGCAGAGAAGGAGATTAGGGGCTGTGTCCTCAATCTCTTTTCTCTGTCTCAAAAGTGAGACATTGGGGGTCTGTTTAGACCCCTGATATTTCACCAAACTCCAACCCACAGGGCTGCTTAAAAATAAATAAATAAATTATGTGTATATATATATATATATATATATATATATATATATATAATAGTGAAAAAATAAGATAGTAAACAAACAACAACAATAATAAAAAAACTACTGACACCATACACTGACCCCATCCTCTGACCCACTGACTGTCACTGTCCACTTTTAAAGGTAGGCTAGGTTTATATTTTTACAGTGGCATTTGTTTTATTATATTTTTCTAAGTTTTCCTTGCTATTTATTTATGCCTTGCTAGGAAAATATCTCTTTCATCTTGTTTAGATAGATCTCCGCCTCTCAAAAAGGTTGCCTACCCCTGGCTCCAGGGTATTCAAAAGAATTGGAGAGGTATGTGGGGACAGTTTCTCCAAAATCTTTTGAATTGCCCTCTCAATATGTAAATAAAGATCTGAAATAATGCTATAGCCATTGGGAGTATCTTGGAGCATGGTGGAAGTATCTTGGCGCACGGTGGGAGTGCCTTGGCGCACGGTGGGAGTGCCTTGGCGCACGGTGGGAGTGCCTTGGCGCACGGTCTGAGTGCCTTGGCGCACGGTCTGAGTGCCTTGGCGCACGGTCTGAGTGTCTTGGCGCACGGTGGGAGTATCCTGGCGCACGGTGGGAGTATCCTGGCGCACGGTGGGAGTATCCTGGCGCACGGTGGGAGTATCCTGGCGCACGGTGGGAGTATCCTGGCGCACGGTGGGAGTATCCTGGCGCACGGTGGGAGTGCCTTGGCGCACGGTGGGAGTAACTTGGCGCACGGTGGGAGTATCCTGGCGCACGGTGGGAGTATCCTGGCGCACGGTGGGAGTATCCTGGCGCACGGTGGGAGTATCCTGGCGCACGGTGGGAGTATCCTGGCGCACGGTGGGAGTATCCTGGCGCACGGTGGGAGTATCCTGGCGCACGGTGGGAGTATCCTGGCGCACGGTGGGAGTATCCTGGCGCACGGTGGGAGTATCCTGGCGCACGGTGGGAGTATCCTGGCGCACGGTGGGAGTATCCTGGCGCACGGTGGGAGTATCCTGGCGCACGGTGGGAGTATCCTGGCGCACGGTGGGAGTATCCTGGCGCACGGTGGGAGTGCCTTGGCGCACGGTGGGAGTAACTTGGCGCACGGTGGGAGTATCCTGGCGCACGGTGGGAGTATCCTGGCGCACGGTGGGAGTATCCTGGCGCACGGTGGGAGTATCCTGGCGCACGGTGGGAGTATCCTGGCGCACGGTGGGAGTATCCTGGCGCACGGTGGGAGTATCCTGGCGCACGGTGGGAGTATCCTGGCGCACGGTGGGAGTATCCTGGCGCACGGTGGGAGTATCCTGGCGCACGGTGGGAGTATCCTGGCGCACGGTGGGAGTATCCTGGCGCACGGTGGGAGTATCCTGGCGCACGGTGGGAGTATCCTGGCGCACGGTGGGAGTATCCTGGCGCACGGTGGGAGTATCCTGGCGCACGGTGGGAGTATCCTGGCGCACGGTGGGAGTATCCTGGCGCACGGTGGGAGTGTCTTGGCGCACGGTGGGAGTGTCTTGGCGCACGGTGGGAGAATCTTGGCGCACGGTGGGAGAATCTTGGCGCATGGTGGAAACGGCGGGTGGTGGTGGTGGGGGGGGGGGGGCCAGGTCAACGTTTGCATTGGGGCCCAAAAGCTTCACCTCTAGTGCCTGGGTGTTAGTAGAAGGAATAGTGCCTCAAGACAAGCAAAGGGCCACATCTGGCCCACGGGCCGCTGTATGGAGAACGTGGCTTTAAACAATCAAAGTCGTGAACAAAAACTACGTCCTTATGTTACTAGAGGAACCTCATTGTTGGCAAAACCCTCAACCACACTGGTTCTGTAGCTGCTGATCAGTGGCTGGGAGGTGGTTTGGCTCGGTCCTGCATACAAAACGATTCCAGTTCAGGATATTTTTAGAATATCTCGCCTTGGATCGCGGCCCCGACATTTTAAAATCAGAATGAGGTCAAGAATTCAACTTGGCCAGTCTGAAATACAGAATTCACTCTGTCTGAGGCTCTCCGTTGTTGATTTACTCTCGTGTTTTGGACACTCTATGACCCCCAATGCCTTTCAAGTTTGAGATCCCAAACAGACGCCCTGACATTATTCTGTAAACTTTCCAGACACGGCTTTGAAATGTATTGGCCCTTCAATGATTGCAAGCTGTTCAGGCTTACTTTCCTGATTATCGTGGGGATAACGTTTAAAAGGGCGTAGTTATAATATCTGCAGAACTATTCATCCTCTGAAACTGCATGTACATTCATTTTGTGCAAATGGGGTCAAAATCAAATGTTATTGGGCTATTTTATTTTCTCCCCGGGTTGAATGATTTTCATTCATACAGAAGAGCGAATCATGGACAGAACACATTATGGCCACTAGATGGAGCTACTGATAATAGAAAACAAGTATTTATTTTCTATGATCATCAACTCCACCTAGAGGCCACCATGCAGTATTTTCCCAAATTGCTCTATTCTGTAGGAAGAATACATTCGACCGAGAAGAAAAAATAGCCAAATATTCATCCCCCCCCCCCCATTTACAACAAACAAAAGTACATGTCACTTTTCCCCCATCTGTTGTTGCATTTCAGTGCTGCTCATCTCCTGTACAACTTTCTGTACAATGTTATTGAAAGGGTAAGTGCACCTTTTCATGAGAAACGAAAAAGGAAACCAACTCCAAATATCCAGACCACTCCTCTTAACTTTGCTGCACATGGCGGCCTTGAAGCCCAATGCTGCCAGTGTAACAGTCTATATACACCATAATTCACAGCCCCGAAGTGAGTATCCACCATAATACTCACAAAAGCAAGCGCCCATTGGTTAGCGCGACCATGCTGACCAACGAGAACCCCCCCCCCCCCCCCTTTTTTTTTTTTAATTGTGGGACACTTTACTAGAAGAAGCCTTCTCACTGATCAGCACATTTACGATGAGTGTTTGCCTTTGTGAGAATTATAATGGACACTCACTTGGGGGCCAAGTATTGTAGTGTACAGACCACTACACCGGCAGCACGGGGCATCATGGCCTCTATGTGCAGCCACTACGTCTGAAAAACCATTACTACACACAACTATAACACTGAGGCTTCGTTGTCACTAGTGCGACTCCAAAGTCACGCGATTTCCAGTGCAACTTGAATGCGACTTGTTGCACTCTATGGCAGGGGTAATGAATTAAAATTTACAGGAGGTCCAATCAGTAAAAGTTTCTTCTAATCAAGGTCCAAAATAACGTTTGTGTGATGACTCAGATCCTTCACTTCACATTCCCATTCTTACATTAGATCCTCTGCCCCCCACCCGCAAATCACAGTTTCCCCAATAGTGTCCTCAGCACCCCCACCCCTCTTTTACGCACCCCCACCCCTCTTTTACCACAGTGGTGTTCTCTGCCCTGTCTTCATATCACATATCACCCCCCCCCCCCCCCCAGCAGTGTTCTCTGCCTTCTCTTTACATCCCCCACAGCAGTGTCCTCTGCCCCAACTCCAACAGTTGAGTTGAGAGGTATCTTGATATAGCGCAGTCTTACCCCGAAGGGTCCCGTAGTGCTTGGTGGAGTCCCTGGAGAAAAAAAAAACCCAGGGACTAGGAGGAGACAACAGCAGGGAAGCAGCATGAAAGATGGAAGGCTATGCAGGAAAAGCTTCTGTGAAGAGCCAAGTCTACAATTTCCTGCGAAAGACCAGGATGGTAGGGGCCTCTGCCCCTCTTCACATCACCTCCCTCCCCAGCAGTGTCCTCTTCCCCCTCCCCAGCAGTGTCCTCTGCCCCCTCTTCACATCAGCCCCCTCCCCAGCAGTGTCTTCTGCCCCCCTCTTCACATCAGCCCCCTCCCCAGCAGTGTCCTCTGCCCCCCTCTTCACATCAGCCCCCTCCCCAGCAGTGTCCTCTGCCCCCCTCTTCACATCAGCCCCCTTCCCAGCAGTGTCCTTCCTCTGCCCCCCTCTTCACATCAGCCCCTCCCCAGCAGTGTCCTCTGCCCCCCTCTTCACATCAGCCCCCTTCCCCAGCAGTGTCCTCTGCCCCCCTCTTCACATCAGCCCCCCTCCCCAGCAGTGTCCTCTGCCCCCCTCTTCACATCAGCCCCCTCCCCAGCAGTGTCCTCTGCCCCCCCTCTTCACATCAGCCCCCTCCCCAGCAGTGTCCTCTGCCCCCCTCTTCACATCAGCCCCCTCCCCAGCAGTGTCCTCTGCCCCCCTCTTCACATCAGCCCCCTCCCCAGCAGTGTCCTCTGCCCCCTCTTCACATCAGCCCCCTCCCCAGCAGTGTCCTCTGCCCCACTTCACATCAGCCCACTCCCCAGCAGTGTCCTCCGCCCCCTCTTCACATCAGCCCCCTCCCCAGCAGTGTCCTCTGCCCCCTCTTCACATCAGCCCCCTCCCCAGCAGTGTCCTCCGCCCCCCTCTTCACATCAGCCCCCTCCCCAGCAGTGTCCTCTGCCCCCATCTTCACATCAGCCCCCTCCCCAGCAATGTCCCCCTGCCTCCTCTTCACATCAGCCCCCTCCCCAGCAGTGTCCCGCCGCCTCTTCACATCACCCCCTGGTTGTCCTCTGCCCCCCTTAAAATCATCCCCCCGCCCGAGTGTCCTCTGCCCCCTCTTCAGAAACCCCCCCAGCAGTATCCTCTGCCCCCTCTTCACATCACCCCCCCAGCAGTGTCCTCTGCCCCGCTTCACATCGCCCCCCCCAGGTGTTCTTTGCCCCCCCATCAGTGTCCTATGGCCCCCTTATAATCACCCCCCAGGGTGTCCTCTGCCCCCTCTGCACATCAACCCCCCTCAGGATGTCCTTTGCCCCCCTTCACACCATAGCCCCCACATCACTGTCCTCTGCCCCCTTTTCAAATCACCCCCCAGGTGTCCTCTGCTCCCCCTCACATCACTGCCCCCGCATTAGTGTCCTCTGCCCCTCTTCACAACAACCCCCCCAGGGTGTCCTCTGCCCCCTCTGCACATCAACCCCCCTCAGGATGTCCTTTGCCCCCCCTTCACACCATAGCCCCCACATCACTGTCCTCTGCCCCCTTTTCAAATCACCCCCCAAGGTGTCCTCTGCTCCCCCTCACATCACTGCCCCCGCATTAGTGTCCTCTGCCCCTCTTCACAACAACCCCCCCAGGGTGTCCTTTGCCCCTCTCTCCACATGACCCACCCACCTCCCCCCAGGGTGTCTTCTGATCTCCCTCACATCACCCCCCACCCACGCTGGTGTCCTCTGCCGTGTCTTCACATCACAGCTCCCACAACAGTGTCCTCTGCACCCCCCCCCCCCCCCTTTAAAATCACTGCCAACACAGTGTCCTCTGGTCTGCATCAAAGTAGTGCAGGAGTGGTGGCCATTAAAATACATGGTTTTCGACTTGTCATGCGACTTCACATGTCACATGACAAGTTGCATTTGTGAGAATAGAGCCCAAATATAAATACTGTATATTACGAAAGCATAATAAATATTAATACTAAGTTACTATTGTAACAAAACCATAGTCAAACAGCTAATATTACTTACCCTGAACAGAGTGAAGCCGAAGATCCAGATTTTAACTTGTGCTCCAAAACAGAGGAACTACTTTGTTTCTTCTCTAGATGTTTATTTTGGAATTGATAAACAGGGATCCTATTAATGGACTCTTTCCTTTCATTGTTGCAGAGACTGTCCAGATCGGAGGATTCTTTACCAAAGAACAGCTTCTGTAGAATTAAACAAATACTTTCAGTAGGAAGCGGAGATCAAAAACACGGGGAAAAAACCTCAAACTAAGTGAGGGAAAGTTCAAGAGTAATGTTACCTTAACGAAAAAGTAGTGGACATGGGGAACAGACTTCTAGCAGAGATGACAAGTCAGTCAGCAGTAGAGGGACTTAAACATGGTCGGGATGAACATAGATTAGTCCTCAGACTTAAAGGAGCACTTGGTTTTCTTCTGCTGCTGGTTTTCTATGTCGTTCCGGCCACAAGAGCTGGGTTAGTCCTTCAGACCTGGATGTCTGAAGGACACAGGTCTATCCTCAGACTTGAAGGAACACTTGGTCTTTATTTACTTCCAGTCTATGTCTTAAAGTTATACAAAGAAGGCTAGGTCCTTAGACTTGAAGCACATAGGTCCACTTGGTCTTTTTCTGATGCTGGTCTTCTATGTCTTGAAGCCACAAGAGGTGGATCTGAAGTCTGAAAAACAAAAGGTCTATCCTTCAATTTGAAGGAGCACTTGGCCTTTATCTGCTGTTGATCTAAGTCCTAAAGTCACAAGAGGTGGGTTAGTCCTTCAGACCTGATGTCTGAAGAACATAGGTCTATGCTCACACTTGAACGTCTTTTTCTGATGCCGGTCTTTTATGTTTTGAAGCCACAGGAGGTGGGTCTGAAGCCTTAAAAGGAGCACTTGGTCTTTTTCTACTGTAGGTCTTCTATGTCTTGAAGTCACACAAAGGTGGGCTAGCTCTTCAGACCTGAAGAACATAGGTCTATCCTCAGATTCAAAGAAGCACTTGATCTTTTTCTGCTGCTGATTTTCTATGTCTGAAAGCCAAAAAAAACGTGGGTCTGAAGAACATAGGTCTATCGTTAAGACTTAAAGGAACAATTGGTCTTTTCTTCTTCTAATCTTCTATGCCTTGGAGTCACAACAAGGTGGGTTAGTCCTTCAGACCTGAATTAGAGACAAAGCTATGGGTCTGTGTATTTCTCGCTAAGATGCACACTGCCGTGAAAAGAAAATTGCAGCCCTGGGCTATCCATAGAGCATCGACCACCTGACGAAAATGGATGAAGCTCATACTTTTGGGACTCCAAAGCGTTCCTGGTTGTCATTCAGTCCAGTTTTAATCAAATGTAGTACGGCAGGACATGATCCTCAAGAACAGGCTCAGCGTGGCAAGGTTAAATGTTTATGAGCAGAGTAATGTTACTCTAGAAAGAAAAAAGACCAATTGTTTGCTGCTGCTGTTATAGAAAAAAAAAAAAAAAGCTGGATTGCCCTCCCTATTCCAAGTCCCTCAGGTCCCTGAACAAAGGCGAAATTGTCTCCTGGAAAAAGGGAGAATGTGTTGGATTATTACTCGGGGGTAACTGAAATCAAGCAGCGTGCCTCTTGTTTTACTGCCAGGGGCGATATTACAGTTTGATGGAGACAAGCAGGCATAGTCCTCCTAAAGCTGCCCATGGAATGAACGTTTGTAAAGAAAAAAAATTCTCAGTGCATTGACTTGACAAATGTAGATCCACTTAACATTTGAATTTTAGTACAAATGGATTTTCCCAAACAAAACCACACACTGTGTCACGTACCGAAGACATATTAAAAGTTATATATGGCTCAAGTATAGGGTACTTTAATACACTAAAGACATCAATTCTAAATAAAACAAAAATAGTCAAGCGAAAAACATAGTGGTAAAACCCAGACTAAGGGGTCAAGGGATACAAATAAGGAGTACCAATAAAATTTGAAGCAGTACAGCAAGTAAAAAAATAAATCCAAAAAATCCGATAAGTTCATAAAAAAGTCTGTGTATTTGGCCAGGCATACAATTATAGAAGGCAGTTCCACCACAAGATATGAACGGATCTTTAAAATGTAAACAAAGTGGGGCACCAACAAAGTGCAGTAGGACTGTAACCTTTAATAGTAATAGGACAAGTGGTAACTCACATTTAGCAGTAAGGCTATGTTCACACTATCTTCCCATGCGGCTCACAGCAGGGGTTTGGTGCCTCCTCATTCAACGTTTCAGGTCCGATTTGAGCCCGAATTGTTGGCTGAATTTGGACCCGAAAAATACAGACCAAAAGACGCACAGGGCTCCTGTGCAAATTCGCACCGGAGCCGCAGTGGAGCTATGTGAACCGGCTACATAGAGAGCCGGTCAAAATCTCCTGCTATTGCGAATTGGATGTGGGGAACCCACATCCAATTCGCAATAGTGTGAACCCAGCCTTATGCCGCGTACACACGAGCGGACTTTACGGCAGACTTTGCCCCGGCGGACGGGATTTCGGACAATTTGATCGTGTGTGGGCTCCAGCGGACTTTGTTTTCTCAAAAGTTGGACGGACTTAGATTTGAAACATGTTTTAAATCTATCCGTCGAAATCGAGTCCGGTCAAAAAGTCCGCTCTTCTGTATGCTAGTCCGACGGACAAAAAGCCACGCTAGGGCAGCTATTGGCTACTGGCTATGAACTTCCTTGTTTTAGTCCGGTCGTACGTCATCACATATGAATTCGACGTACTTTGGTGGATTGTGTGTAGGCAAGTCCATTCATTCAGAAAGTCCGTCATAAAGTACGTTGAAAAGTCCGCCGGGCAAAGTCTGCCGTAAAGTCCGCTCGTGTGTACGCGGCATTAGTCTCAGACTGGTACAGCAACACACCTGCTCGGGGAATACACCATCCATCTCCACCCAGCACAATAGAGAGCACCACTGGACCGGGATCAGCAGACGAGCGGAAGTTGGGCAAAAACACTGTGGAGCACCTGCAACCAGCGGTCGTGGTAACATGTTTCGAAGCTCACAAGCCTTTTTTGTCAAACCAAAACGATGACAAAGAAGTCTGTGAGCTTCGAAAACATAGTGGTAGCTGGTGGAGATGGAGTTGGAGAGGGGGGCTTTTTTTTCACCTATTGCCCAACGCCCATGGTTATGGCGAAAAGAGATTTGAGGACACAGAGAGGCACGAGAGTCGATGTAGCAGAGAGCGCCAACTGTTGGTTGCAGGATGATGGTGGACCACCGGGACAAGGACCAGAGACCATGGTGACACTCGTTTAGAAGACAGGAGTGAAGTGAGGAAACAAGCCAAGGTCTGTTCTCAGCCAGGCAAGTGAGGTATCAAACCAGGAAGCAGGATATAGAGTCCAAACATATGCCGAGGTCACAACAGGTAAACCGGAGTTCAGAGAAAAGGTCAAAGGCAAGCAGGGTTGTACACAGGAAGGAAAATGTAGCAGCTCAGGTCACGGGTAAATCAGGGAGTAGCTGGAGACCACTCAGCAATCTGTCCAGGTCACAATCCATCTTCAATAGGCCATTTGGCACCAATACCAGTGCCGAACGTGCACGTGCGCCTGCACACACACTAATAAGTTTGTGCACGTGTGCCAATACGTCTTGCAATGAGCTTTTGTGAAGCATGCAATAGTTTTCTCATTCTAGCACATACTGGTGTTTTCTTGCACAAGGTTAGTTCGAGAAAAAAAATTCCGTCCTGCTCCTTTAAATTTTCTTCTCGCTGCGGTCAAAAACGATCAATTTGACCCCACTAATAAGAAAAGCGAACGTTCTTAAAAATCGAAATTTCGTGCAAAATGCTTCTAGTTTTTAGGGTTTTTTTTGGAGACTAAATCTGGTTGTCCTCCAGGCCCCGTTGCAGCGAAACATCCGCACAGAGCAATGCTGCCACCTCCATGCTTCACGGTAAGGATGGTGCATTTATGATGATGTGCAATGTTTGCCTCGTTTGGCCCAAAACGTTCTTCTAAATAATATTTTCCTTTTTTTTAAATCACAGGTCATGAAGACCACCCTGCTTGTTCTGAGGGCAGTAGACAGGACCAAGTTGCAGAGAGTCACGTCGTCCTGATGTTAGCATTCTTTCAAGTCTGCCCTGCAGTCCATGGCGATTAGAAATTTTAGCGTGGCCCTCCAGAAGAGCCACATTCAATCAATAAATAGTATTATCCACCCCATCAGGCTCCTATCTGCCTACACAATTGGCTGAATCACTTAACGGGGCATGACATCAGGATGACGTGATGGTAGGTGGATTTACCCCACCCGCAGCCCGGGCAGTGCAGAGCCCACAATAAACAAGGTGGGGCAGCATAAGCAATAAACATGACTAACATTTCTTTATTTATTTATTTCCCAAGCTAGACTAACCATGTATAACGTGGTGCCAAAGCTGGTACATGGGCCTGCAGATTGTTGCAGACAGAGCAAGAAGTCACTGGCAAGATCAATGGGAATTTTTGCCAATAGTGAAATATATATATATAAAAACAAAAACAAAAAAAAAAAAAAAAAAGAAGAAGGAGCACACTGTTATTGAAATGTATTGTCTAATTCAAGAACTGTCTGCTGCCTGCTTAATAAATACGACAGCAGCCCAGTATCCCTGTTTAGAGGACAGAGGCCTAAAATATGTCAGCAGTAAAATGCAAGGCAGAGGCAGCAAATGACCAGTGAGTGTTGAGAGCGCAGAGGGAGGGCGAACTAGTCAATGTTGAGCGGGGGGGAGGCCCCAGTGAGTGTTGTAAGAGGGGGAGAGAGATTGGGCGGGGGAAGGGCTAGACCAGTGCATGTTGCAAGGGGGAGGCTAGACCAGCGCGTGCCGCAGGGGGCAGGCTAGACCAGCGCGTGCCGCAGGGGGCAGGCTAGACCAGCGCGTGCCGCAGGGGGCAGGCTAGACCAGCGCGTGCCGCAGGGGGCAGGCTAGGGCCGGGGACCAGCGCGTGCCGCAGGGGGCAGGCTAGGGCCGGGGACCAGCGCGTGCCGAGCAGGGGAGGCTAGGGCCGGGGACCAGCGCGTGCCGAGCAGGGGAGGCTAGGGCCGGGGACCAGCGCGTGCCGAGCAGGGGAGGCTAGGGCCGGGGACCAGCGCGTGCCGAGCAGGGGAGGCTAGGGCCGGGGACCAGCGCGTGCCGAGCAGGGGAGGCTAGGGCCGGGGACCAGCGCGTGCCGAGCAGGGGAGGGCCGGGGACCAGCGCGTGCCGAGCAGGGGAGGGCCGGGGACCAGCGCGTGCCGAGCAGGGTAGGGCCGGGGACCAGCGCGTGCCGAGCAGGGTAGGGCCGGGGACCAGCGCGTGCCGAGCAGGGTAGGGCCGGGGACCAGCGCGTGCCGAGCAGGGTAGGGCCGGGGACCAGCGCGTGCCGAGCAGGGTAGGGCCGGGGACCAACGCGTGCCGAGCAGGGTAGGGCCGGGGACCAGCGCGTGCCGAGCAGGGTAGGGCCGGGGACCAGCGCGTGCCGAGCAGGGTAGGGCCGGGGACCAGCGCGTGCCGAGCAGGGTAGGGCCGGGGACCAGCGCGTGCCGAGCAGGGTAGGGCCGGGGACCAGCGCGTGCCGAGCAGGATAGGGTAGGGCCGGGGGACCAGCATGTACCAAGCAGGGTAGGGAAGGGTAGGATAGGGCCGGGCCGGGGACCAGTGCATGCTGAGCGGGAGCTAAACAACTCGAGCAACCAATTTGCAGTAATTTTTTTTTGCTTTCAAATTTTTTTTTTTTATACAACTTCACCTGCTTATGCGGGTACAAATACACACGAGAAAAACAAACCAAAAAAAAAAAGAGAAGGAAGAGGTCTTTTCAAAAATTTAATATATAAAAACAATCTTTAAAAGCAAAATGTTCAAATATTATACATTGGTCACAGAAGTCAGATGATAGATAAAAGCGCTACCATGGCACAGACTTGTGTGTGCAGCTTTATACTGTCCAGCGATGAAGCTTGTGGCGGAAACCACATTAAACCGGGAAAACCATTAAACCACGTGCTTCAGGTTACCTGTTGAAGAAAAAAAAAAGACAAAAATTAATAATCACACTTCTGCATAATGATGAAGGGAGGAACTACAAAAATTGTGTGTGAAAACAGAAACTTTCCATTTGTAGCATCCATGCTTTAAAGCTAAATTCCGGGCAACACAAAATCAACTAATAATGCATAGGCCATTTCATCTTCAACCAGGAAATAAAGCAGGTTCTATCTGACTTGCTGCAGCTTCTAATGCAAACTGTGAGAAGTTCACAGTGTGCAGAGAAATCAGAGTAAGCCATTTCAGTCCAGGAAAGGAGTCGGTACAACTGTGGAAGACTGAACATCAGTTCAGCTCTAAACACAAATCAGCTAATAATGCAGAAGGCACCTGTGAATGGTATTCTGTCACCTAGAATTGAATAGGTGCAAGGAGACTGAGCATTCATAGACTGAGACATAGCCACTTGAGGCCTAGTCGGGGTCAGAGTTCTAGTCCTTGTTCTCACCTTTTATTGACCCCAGGATCTCCTGTACTTTCTGAGCATCGTTACGATCAGGCCGGCAGCTCGGTGTGATCTCCAGAACATAATCTGGACCGTAATCTGTGAAGAACTAAATGTATCAAAAGGAATGTCAGTACATATGGTGTAGGTTCTGAACTCAGTGTCTTATATGTAACATACACTCTCTACAAGCACTCGGCTTTATGATGTCTGCGGTCTTAACACGGACATTGTGTCAGGACCTGGATCGCCTGCTGGTGGCACTGTGGTTCCCTGGATGGAGGGTTGCAATTCCAGTGCCTCCCAGAAGCCACACCACACACACTAGTAATCAGTTTCCACGTAATGCTTGCTACTGGGAGGGTATTTAGGTCCTCCCCTAAGCTCCTCGTACTTCACTGTGCCCACCTTTCCCGGTTCCGGAAACTGACTCGATATCCTGCCAACAGACTCCAGTTGGGCAGCAGGTAGGGAATCAGCCAAGTCCAGACTTTGCCGATTCCTGGGCCGCTGCGTAGCCGCACTTTGCCAATTCCTGGGTCGCTCACTGCCCTGCCAGACTTTGCAGATTCCCTACCTGCTGCCCAGCTGGACTCTGTTGGCAGGATACCCAGTCAGCTTCCGGACCCCGGGGGGGGGATGGGGGAACAGGGGTTGGGGGAAACAGGTCCAGCTGGACTCTGTTGGTGGGATACCCAGTCAGCTTTCAGACCCTAGTGGCGTGTGGGGCACTTAGTAGGGGAGCACCTAAATACCCTCCCAGCAGCCAGCATCAGGAGGAAACGGACACCCTCCACCCAGGGTACCACAATGCCACCAGCATGTGATCCAGGTCCTAACCCCTTGCATTAAAATCCAAGGTCTGTTTATAACAGTTTTCCAAATTGCCACATGGTCAAAAAAACAAATCTGTGAGAAAAAAAAAGAAAAAAAAAGAAACAATGCATATTGTACGTCAAAAAGCATTTCTCTCTGCTCTTAACCAGGATTCAGATTATAGGCTAATGAGAGACACCAGTGCGCTGATCTAGGTTCCTATTAGTCAATTGAGGTAACATAATCCAAAATATTCAGCACATGGCTCAATCTCAATACATAGAAAACTTTATTGAAGTGCTGGGGTAAAATCCATGTCTGAAAAATCGGCAAATACGTTTCGAGTCAGCCATAGCCCACAAAGCTGAAATGCATCAGCAAACATGGATTTTAACCAAGTACTTCAATAAAGTTTTCTACGTATGGAGATCCTGCCACCTGCCGACTATTTAGAATTATACTTGACGTACAGCAGGCTTCCGCACAGCAGAGGGCGATGTTGTGATCCTTCCACCAAGATCCTGGGAACACCGAGGTCCGAAATCTCACAAGACAGTCCAGAACAGTGCAGGAAAACCTCCTAGCAAGATTTGGGATCCTCAGCACTTCTTGAGATCTCGCCAAAAGAAGGATTACATCACCGTCACCTAGGCGCTGTGGGAGCCAAGATAAGGGAATTAAATTTTTTACCTTTTTTGCCCCACTCGTTTTGTTTTTTTTTACCATCATGTGGAGATTTGAGATAGGGGTTGGGGCCCGATGCGAACCTTGCATCTTAGTGTAAAGTCCATTTTAAAGTAGATCTAAAGCCAACATTTTTCTTCATGTAGCACCCTGGAGTTTAGGCAGGGATGCTCTTCACAAATATACTTGCCAGGAGTAGTTATCCTGGTTGATTGATAGAGATCTATTGATTCCTCCCCAAGTTTGGCCTTGTTGCACTTTTCTACCACTAGGTGGCCGGGCACTTGGTGGTACTCGATTTGAGGAGGGCAATGCAAGGTCAGGGTATGGGTATATGGGGTATCTCAGCCAATGGGCAGGGGCTTTCTTGAATCTCTTGGCCTGTTGGGAGAACCTATATATTCGGGTGGAGTCAGGTGACTGCTGTTCTGTGCCACCTGGACGGCTGTCTGGGTGGAAGTGTGTTGTATTGCCCAGGCTGCTAGGCCGGAGATTGGGCCTATCCCGGGCACATCTGGCTGCTAGGCTGTCTGAGGACCTATCCAGAAGCAAGAGAGCAGCGCATGGTTGGGATTGCGGCTTCCAGTCCAACCAGAAATTACGGTTCTGCCGGCCGGGGAACTTGTCACGGTCAGAGGTAGAAGGGAGGCTGTCGCCAGTAAGGGACTGTCCGCCTTATTACCAGGGACCACAGTGAGTAACTGAAGCAAATTCTCACCAACCGGAGACGGTGAAGAATCAGGAAACTTCAGAGGGAATCAAGCCAGCAGAGGTGATGCTTGCAGAGCAACCTTGTGTGTCAAGCCAGGGACCAAGCAGGCCAGCGTGGGTGAAGCTTGAGGGGCATTTAGGAATGCCAAGCTAAGGACCCAGCAGAGGGGCGGGGGTGAGGCTTGAGGAAGATACCACCGTGAAGATTGGAGGAGCTCAAGGAATTCAGTGGCAGTGAATCAGAGGGTCTAGTGAGAGACTGGGAGCTCAGTGGGCTGAAGAACTACAAGAAGTGATTGTAGTGGAAGGGAAGGAACTGTTACCATAGGAGACAGCATTCCTGCACGTGCAGATGTGGCGTCTTGCTGGATGCCTTTCCCTGCATGGCTGTTCTATTGAAGTCGGAGTCTGCCATATGATCTTGCAACTACTTAAAGTGGAGTTCCACCCAAAAATGGAACTTCCACTTTTTGGATCCCCCCCCCCCTCCAGTGTCACATTTGGCACCTTTCAGGGGGGAGAAGGGAGCAGATACCTGTTTAATAAAGGTATCTGCTCCCACTTCCTGTCATTGATCACCGCGGCGCTTGCGGTGACCTACGCCACTTCCGGCGCCTACACTCTCTTCCACCACTGTATTTTGTGAGACACAGAACACAGCAGGGACCAGAGAGGACGCGCAGCGCGACTCGCGCATGCGCAGTACAGGAACCAGGAAGTGAAGCCGCACGGCTTCACTTCCTTATTCCCTTACCGAGGATGGCGGCGGCAGCAGCCGAGATCCGAAGGACGGATCGGCTGCCGACATCGCGGGCTCCCTGGACAGGTAAGTGTCCATATATTAAAAGTCAGCAGCTGCAGTATTTGTAGCTGCTGGCTTTTAATATTTTTTTTCAGCGGACCTCCGCTTTAAAGGGTGTCCTGGCCCTAACTCTCTTTCCCCCCCAAAAAGATTGTTAAGAGAAATAAGCTTTTTGTATCCAAAAAGTGTCTGGCACCCAATAACTTTAACTACTCTGCATCCACTATGCCTCACAACCCCCCACATTACAGAAGGATGTCGGCTATCTCTGGCGGTTCTCATTAGACCGAAGGAGGCCTGGGATTTTGCTACATTCATTTTTTTTTTGTATACAGTAAAAAACGGTTAATTTGTGTCCTATTGTGGGGATTTATTCCCACTTTCCGTTTTGTGGACAAACCAAGAAAAGGAGAGAAAAAAAAAAAAAAAAAAAAAAAAAAACTATACAAAAGAATTGCCCTCATAAACTGACCTTACACCAAACGGGTTGTACAATCTCATTTAGAGCTACTATGTAGTGCAAAGGCCTTTCTCATTTGACACTAACGGAGTTGATTGTATGGGAAGGCCCAAAAGGAAGTGAGAAAATCTCTACAAAATTAGGGAAAGTCTTCTCCTCAACGAATGGACAAGACTGTTCTGGTGATAACGCAAGAATGTTGCATTTTCCACCACTTTTGGTCCTGGCAAATAGGGATGTAACTACAGAGAATGGGGCCCCATAGCAAAATTCCAATGGGACCCCTGGCAACCTTTCTCTGTAGGAGAGACCCCTCCTTGTGTTGGGATGGCTGGACGGAAAAAAAAAAAATTGGAAGGAGCTCAAGAGGAGATCCTGTACTCTGATGTTAGTACAGTGATCTCCCCCCACTGAACTATTGTGTTCTGATAGGGGGGCTCCCCCCCCCCAGCCGAAACACACCGGTCAGCGCTTGCAGCTATTGGCTGAGCGCGCTGATTGAATGCTGATCGGCAGATGTTTTTCAGGCATGCCCCTTCGACATAAGCTAGATGTTCAGCCGGCTTCTGTTGGACAGGTTGCGGTACACACAGGCTGAATATCGGCCAGTTTCTGTTGAACTAGTCGGCCTGTGTGTACCAGGCTTAAGACGCTCCAGTCGGGGGTCACAAGCCAAGGTCAACACAAACAATGAAGGACCGACCGTCATACATTTGTGCGTGAGGGCCCACCAACAACCCAGAGCATCGGAGAGGAGGAGAGCACTGGTGACCAGAGGAGCGAGGGATATGGTATTAATTACACCTTATTACTCCACTCCTAGACTTAAAGTTAAAGTCCAGGCTATTCCTAACCAAGATTAAATCTGCCCCCACCCCCCTTCTAACTCCTATTCTAACTATAAAAATGCTTATACTTAAAGTGGTTAAAAAAGGCAGAAAGCTTTTTCCCCTTTTTTTCCGCATTCTATGCATTAAGGAACAAAACCTTTTTGCATGCAGCTTTACCCCTAGCCTGGTCTCAATCCAGAAATATGCCTGAGAGCAGCGGCTCTCTCCCTCCTTGTTGGCTCAGATACAGCAGCAGGAGCCATTCCTTTTGTGGTCGGTTAGGGGAGGAGGGAGTGAACAAGAGCAGCGAATAAGTGAAACCTTGTGAGCTGCCACACTAAACCTAAAAGTACCTAAATTAGCATAAACTAAATATAACTATAATCAGCTGCCCGCACTTCCCCAAAATACATAGCAAACTGTGGAGCGCTAATATGCATCAAATAAAACAAGTGCTAATACAAATATATATGCAATAAAAAACTATATATAGCATAAATATTTAAAACGTGACATCCTATAAATATAGTAAATGAAGTGCTGGTGCTCCGTGAGTCACACCATCGTGACTTCTAAGAATTCCCAGAGGAAGTCACGAGATGGTGACGAAACCGGTAGGAGGAGCTTGATCGGCTGACTAGAGAGGTACCAGGAAGTGTTGCAGAGCAGGCACAGGACGGGGGGGAGGGGCGGGGAACGCAGTGAAACCAGGGCTGCAGAACCGGACCACAGGTGACTCCATCACCCCTCAGCACTATAGCACTTTAATTAAAGGTGTTTATTTATTTGAAATGTGAGTTGTATGCATGAGGAGTTGTTTGAAATTAAACAGTTTTAAAACGTTATCACGCTATTGCATGCCTCTGTCATTTTCCGCATGTGATGTATATGGAGGAGAGTCTTTGAACATATCAGGAGGAAATTGTGGCTTTTGAGCTGGTCTATTATCGGGAGGAGCAAGTGGTCTGTGTTCCATAAACCTGCATAGGACAAAAGGAAATAAAGAAGGATCTTTGCAGGGTATTGCTACCAATTACAGGCTTAATTCTTTTAAGCCCCTAAAGGTGAGGGTACACCTGGATGGGGCTGTGTGCACACCGCATGAAGACACAATTAATCACATGGTTGATGTTATTATGGACTTTTGCTGTTTGGTTTAAACACCTTATCAAGGACTGAGTGCGACTCATGGAGCATGAGCACTTCATTATATTTATTTATAGGATGTCACATTTTATAGATTTATGCTATATATAGTTTTTTATTGAATATATATTTGTATTAGCACTCGTTTTATTTGATGCATATTAGCGCTGCACAGTGCGCTATATATTGAACAAGAGCAGCTGCTCTTCTGTGTCTCTTCCTCCTTATTGGCTGAGAGACAGCAGCGGGAGCCATTGGAAGGGGGGGGGGGGGGGCAGCCACGCTTTGTGTGTCAATGGAGGGGGACCCAAGAAGAGAAGGATCGGGGCTGCTCTATGCAAAACCCACTACACAGAGCAGATTAGTAGAATATTTTTTTTATTTTTTTTTT
This sequence comes from Lithobates septentrionalis, assembly GCA_037952835.1. NCBI lineage: Eukaryota > Metazoa > Chordata > Amphibia > Anura > Ranidae > Lithobates > Lithobates septentrionalis. The sequence goes on along the minus strand of JBBDGP010004902.1, from coordinate 15,001 downwards.
TACTAACAGTCACTTTAAGAAATCACATTAAAAAGGGGTTGTAAAGGCAGATTTTTTTTGTTATCTTAATGCATTCCTTGCATTAAGATAAAAAAAAAAAAAAAAACACCTGTGTGCAGCAACCCCCTCCCCCACCAACTTACCTGAGCCCATCTTGGTCCAGTAATGTGCACGAGTGCCTTGGCCGCTTGGAACTCTCCCTCCTGATTGGCTGAGACACCACAGCCTCGCCATTGGCTCCAGCTGCTCTCAAAGTCAGTTAGCCAATGAGGAGAGAGAAGGGGCAGGGCCGAATCAAGGCTGTGTCTGAATGGACACAGAGCTGCGGCTTGGCTCGGGATTCCCCATAGCAAGCGGCTTGCTCGGGGGGGGGGCGGGGGGTGGAACTTGACAGGAGGGAGGGGCCAGGAGCGCCGGTGAAGGACCCGAGAAGATCTGGGCTGCTCTGTGCAAAACCAACCGCAGAGAGCATGTAAGTATGACATGTTTGTAATTTTTAAAGAAAAAATAAAAAAAAATAAAAACACACACACACACACACACACACACACACACACACACACACACACACAACTTTAGTATCCCTAACTTTTCTGAGAGCACTCTGGTCCAGTCACTTGATTTCCCCCCAGCGGCTGGCTTCGGGGGAGAGGCTGCGATGCCTGTGCGGTGATGTCACCCATAGGCTTACTATGGGGTATCCATTGCTGGCAGTCCCCCTGAAGCCAGCGCATCACATGACTGGACCATATTTTTATTGCAAGTCCTGGAATTTAGCTTCAATGAAAAGGTACAAACGTGGCCTCATTCACACAGATGTACTGACTGATACACCCGTGCGAAGGACCGTCTTCACTCGCGTGGGATGCACAGGAGTTCCGTGCACCCCCTGTGCAGACAGCCTGTAAAACTCAATGAAGGGCGGCCAGTTGCACAGACTTGCATGGTCCTTCCATGCACATCCCAGAGCTTACATCTGTGCGGGACCGGTGCACGGATGGCAACGCAGACGGAACCCTTACTATAATTAACAGCAAGCCCTTAACTTCTCTTTGTTGCCATCCGCTGCCACAAGGACTTCTAATATCAATCCATCATCCTTCGTTCAAATTAAAAATGGCAAATGACCTTCTAATTTTCAGAATTATGAAAGACGCGTTTTAGCGACCACTTTCAGCAGGCACCAGGTGAAATGAATACCACTTTGCTATTATGGAAAAATTCAGGGGTTTATTGTCTTAAGAAATACAGTATATGGCGGTCAGCCAGTGGACGTCAAAAAAAAGAAAAAAAAGTAGACTACTGAGAGCCCAGAGAACAAGGAATCAGTGTTGAAGTGAAGAACAGAAGAGTCTTTGTTTCGTAGTGTCTTCTAACAAAACAAGCATTAATGAACTTGGAAAGGGCCACAGTAATATGGGACTCATTTTCTATCCCTTAGATCTCCCCCACCACCCTCCCCAAAAACTGTGGCCAGGCAGAACGATGTACCTCATGGTCTGGGATTTCAGATGATAATGTCCGTCCTAGCAAGACTGAAGTCAGATATGTCCAACAACGAGCGGTGTTGGGGAGATTGTACCCTCCTACAAGAAAGCCAATGAATTTTGAATTAAAATTAGGACTTTAAGCAGTTTAAAAAAATAGCAGCTGAAACATCTCATTTAAACAAATCCAAATGCATTGTTTGTCTAGATATTTGCAGCCTCCATCATGCTATTAGTACACTGTACGGCCAAACATTTGTGGACAACTGACCATCACACCTACAGGAGCTTATTGGAGATCCACCATGGCCATTAATATGGACAGCCTCAAGGTTTAAGATTTGTAGGGTGTCTGTGGGAATTTGTGTCCTTACTGATGTTGGAGGAGAGGACCTGGCTCACAATTGGCATTCCGATTCATCCCAAAAGGTGATCAGTAGGGTTGAGGTCAGGGCTCTGTGCAGGACTCTTGAGTGCCTCCACACCAAACCATGACTTTATGATCAAGTCATGTACTGGCTTGACCTGGCTTAGTGCTCCAGTTCATCCCAAAAGAGTTTAGTAGGGTTGAGGTCCAGGCTCTGTGCAGCAGTCTTGAGTTCCTCCACACCAAACTGGTCAAACCATGTCTTTATGATCAGGTCAGGTTGGTTGTGAAGACCTGGCTTAGTGCTCCAGTATATCCCAGAGGTCTTCAGTAGGGTTGAGGTCAGAGCACTGTGTAGACCAGCATTTCTCAGCCAGGGTTCCATGAAACCCTAGGATTCCTCCTAAGGTTGCTAGGGGTTTCTTAAGCTGTGACCAATGGTGGATGGATCTCCTACCTACACTAATGATCAATGCAAGGGAACAATTCTCCACTAACCACCAATGTAAGGGTTCACTTCTACATTGACTACTTATTGTTAGAGGATACCTTACTTGGCTCGAAATTGGTATTTCAATTCACCCCAATGGCGTTTAATAAAGTTGAGGTCAGGTACTGAAGTTGGATGAAAAGACCTGATCCCAAAGGTGTTCAGTAGGGTTGAGGTCAGGTACTTATGTTTGGATAAGACCTGATCCCAAAAGTGTTCAGTACAGTTTAGGTCAGATACAGATGTTGGATGAGAAGACCTGATCCCAAAGGGGTTTCGTACGGTTGGGGTCAGATACCGATGTTGGATGAGGAGACCTGATCCCTAAGATGTTCAGCAGGGTTAAGGTACAGGACACTCGAGTTCTTCCACAACAAACCATATCTTTATGATCACGTCAGGTACTGATGTTTGTTGAGAAGACCTGACTTAGTACTCCAGTTCATCCCAAAAGTCTTTAGTAGAGTTGAGGTCAGGGCGCTGTGTAGACCAGCGTTTCTCAGCCAGGGATCTATGAAACCCTAAAGGTTGCCAAGTGTTCCTTAATCAGCGAGCAATGGTGGATTGATCTCCAACCTACACTGAAATTCAATGCAAGGGGTCACTTCTACATTGACTATCTTAGAGGATACCCGACTTGGCTCACAATCGGCATTTCAATTCATCCCAATGAGAGCTGAGGTCAGGTACTGATGTTGGATGAGATGACCTGATCCCAAAAGTGTTCAGTAGAGTGGAGGTACTGTATTGATGTACGATAAGAAGACCTCATCCCAAAAGGTGTTCAGTAGGGTTGAGGTCAGGGCTCTGTGTAGGACACTTGAATTCCTCCACACCAAACTGGTCAAACCATGTGCTCATGGAGCTAGCTTTGTACACAGGGACACGGTCCTGTTGGAACAGAAAAGGGCCTTCACCAAACTGTTACCACAAGGTCGGAAATACACAATTGTCTAAAATGCCTTTGTTTACCGTATTATTAACAGTACCCTTCACTGTACTCCATTATTTTGAGAGGTCTTCACATACTTTTACCCGTAGATTAGGTGTGAGGGTCAGGTGTCCACATATGTTTGGACATGAAGTGTATCAACCGGCGATTCAGCTTTCCTCAAACAGGGTGACAACATCAATTGCTCTGCAGTGAAATTACTGTAATGTTGTCATCTTGTTCAGTGCTTTAAACTTACAACAGCGCTGCTCTGCCACGTACATCAGGGAGGAAGGTTCTGAATGTTGTCATCGCCGAGTACCCTCCTCCTCAATACGGTAATGTCAGGTATACCCAGGAGTTCCCAGTAATGCACCAAAAAAAAATAATCAATCAAGCCACAAGTAAAAATCGCTAAGGACTAATTCTCATCACGTCTGTAGGGCCCGAGTTGCTCCATGCTGGCCCAACAAAGTGACAAGCTGAAATTTACAAAATTTCCCAAATTTACAAAATTTACAGAATTTCCCCAAATTTACAAAATTTTCCAAATCTACAAAATTTTCCAATAGGCCCAGTTTACACCAATGCTATGCATTGGGTGACAAACAGAATGTGCTGTACTAAACTCGAACACACCACAGTGTGCATTAGGGAAAACAGAGTAAAGCATTTTCACTTGTGCTATGAAAAGGAAATGTAAATCAATGCATTGCCTTAAAACGCATGCCGACCTGAGTGCATTTATTACGCATCAAATGCAATGCATAAGGTGCGAATCCAACCTATGACATATAAGAAAAGTATGATCTTAAAGCTGAGGAGTTATGCAAATATCAAAAATGCCTTGATGGATGGGTGTCATTCTAGAGGAGCGAGTGTTCCTAGGCTGATGCTGAGCCTCCATGATGGAAAGAACTGACATCCAACGAATGGCAGGGGTGGGCCAGGGACAGTCAGGCTGGGGAGGAAAGGACTAGATCACGAGTCCTCAACCTGTGGCCCTCCAGCTGCTGTGGAACTACAAGTCCCATGATGCAATGCATGCTGCTGACAGTTAAAAGCATGACACCCCAAGGCAAAATAAATGAGGGGACAGCTGGGAGGGCCACAGGGTGAGCACTCATGCACTAGATCGCCAAACTACATCCCTCCAGCTGTTGCAGAACTACACGTCCCATAAGGCATTGTAAAACGCTAACATGACTAGGCATGATGGGAATTGTAGTTCCTGAACAACTGGAGGGCCATACTTTGGAAACCCCTGCGACTAGATGATGCTAGATGTCCTCCAGCCAGGAAATGAGGCAGGCTCTGTCTTGCTGCAGCTTCTAAAACGCACATTGTGAGCAGCTCACAGTATGCGGTGAAATCAGAGTAAGCCATTTAAATTTCAGGAGAGAAGCCTGTACAACTGTGCAAGACTGAAGGGAAGGGCGGAGTTTGGCTTTAATAAATACAGTAAAAAAACAAACATTCTCACCGCCTCCGAGTAGGAGCGTAGGGAGCTGCCACTGTAAAACATACTTCAGGCACTTTCCAATTCCCTCTGGAGTCATATTAAAGCTGCACATAGGGTCCCCAGCAATGGTATCGGCTCCGAGTTGCAGGACAACAGCAAGGGGGTTAAATGCCGCAAACACTTCCTTCAGTACACTACGAAAAAAAAAAAAAAAAAATCAAATCATTCACTCAATTTGTATATAATAAAAAAAGAGCTCAATACACTTGTAAAATGTGCACATGATCAAAAATAAATAAAAAAAATAAAAGCTGAGCACCAGGCAAAACAGCTAAACACACAGATGCAATACATACCGTATATGAGAGCTTTCCTGACACAAGATTTCAATTTCTGTTCACCCATTACACAGTTTTGCCACACAGCACAGCCAGACTATAGAACTATCCTTTCTCTGCTGCAGTTAAAGCGGAACTTCACCCAAAAGGGGGGAAGTTCCACTGTTCTGCTTCTGTGTCAGGGCTGGGCTCAGCCCTTCCTTCTCTGAGCTGGCCGCTCAGCTGTTGGCTAATTGCCAGCTCCCATCTGTCTCCATAGTTACCCAGCTGTTGATTCTGCTCGTCAGTCCTGCCTACTTAAAGTCGTCCAGCTCACTTGATCTCTGCCTTCGCCTTGTGTTAACATCACAGAGACTTTCTAATGCGTTCCTGTTGAAGACTTGCTGGGCTGACGTTCCTTCTGGCTCCTGATCCTGCTTGCTGTACTACTACGTTTATCTCTGGCTCTCTGACATTTGCTTGGCTGACTACCCGATCCGGTTACTGAACTTTGGCTTGTTTTGACTACGCTTACTCTATTTACCTTATTATTAAACAAGTGTGATTTAACTATACTTCTGTCTCAGTCTGATTCATTGTTCCTGATATTCTGCCTCCTTTGGGGAGGTTGGGGGAGCAGGTATGTGTTTTTGACAGGTACCTGCTCCCTCATCCACTAGGATCAGATGTTTGGCCCCCAACTCTCTTTGCTAAAGCCTTTCGGGACGTTCCACAGCTCCCAGGAGGCTGCTGGACCAGTCAACGCGTGGCACGCACTTGCGAAGTGTGAGGCCACAATGAGTCACAGCGAGCTTTCCCTTAGTAAACATGCCGGCACTAAGGACCTGAAAACCGGTGAAGAACTGGCCTGGGTGAGGATGGCGCTGGATCCCTGGACAGGTAAGTGTCCTTCTACTAAAAAGTCAGCAGCTACAGTATTAGTAGCTGCTGGCTTTTATACTGTTTTTTTTTTTTTTGGAGGGCCCCACAACGACTGAAGAACCTCTAAATAATGCATGCAAGTCTTCCACCCCACCCCCAGCCTGTGACTGGACAGTAAAAAAGAATCAGCAGGCCGATAAGGTCACCAATCTGCTTTTTCCTCCTATCAGCATGTTCCTTGTTAGCACAGGAGCAAAGCAGCACACCTGTTGGCTCCTTGTGCTGTTCCTCACCCCACCAACGTCTAAGCCCTGTTGTACAGAGACTGGAAGAGGCTGATATCAAGTTAAATTCAGGTACTTACACCGCTTGTACTTAACAAAATACATGTATTGATGTATTAATGATTACAGAGCTGTGTTTCATCTGTGTACTTAAACGCTTGCCGACCAGCAGCTGTCATACTGCAGCAGGTTGGCACAGCTGCGCGAATCACCATAAGTGTACGTGGGCAAATTTAAGAGAGATAGGGGGCACCGGCACAACGCCAGAGCCAATATGCGTGGCCGGCGGCCGTGATGTCCTGCCGGTCACCACAGAGAGCCAGAACGAGGATCTGTCAATGTGACCAAACAGATCCCTGTTCTGACAGCGGAGTAGAGAGAGATCGTCTGTTCCTAGTGATCAGGAACAGCGATCTCTCACCTCCCCCACAGTTAGAAACACCTCCCTAGGGAACACATAACCCCTTGATCGCCCCTAGTGTTAATCCAGATGCGGAAATGTAGTACACATTTGTACACTTGAAAAAAGAAAAATTTTAAAGACATACATTATATATATATATATATATATATATATATATATATATATATATATATATATATATATATATATATATATATATATATATACACACATACATACATACACACACACACACACACATATATATATACATACACACACATACACACAAAAAGGTCACCCCCCCTCCTTTTTGGATAAAACCTAGTTGTATTTTTGGCTGGAACTCTGCTTTAAAGGGGGTTGTAAAGGTTTGTGTTTTTTCACCTTAATTCTGGCAGTGACCGCCCCCCCTAGCCCCCCCCCGTTTTACTTACCTGAGACCCTTCATTCCCTCAGCGGAGACATGCTCTCCCTCTCTGCACGGGGTCCCGGCTCTTGATTGGATAGATTGATACCAGCGCAGCCATTGGCTCCCGCTGCTGTCAAGCAAATCCAATGACGCAGGTGCTGGGGGGCGGGGCCAAATCCGGCATTCATGTTTATGGACGCAAATGCTGGACTCGGGAGCACGCCCGCCCGGTAACCCCCCCAGGAGAGCGCTTCTCCTAGGGGGTTATCTGATGCGAGGGGGTGCTGCTAGCGCCGCTGGGGGACCCCAGAAGAGGAGAAATAGGGGCCACTCTGTGCAAAAAACAAGCTGCACACAGTGGAGGCAAGTATGACGTTAGTTATTTAAAAAAAATAAAAAACACAAAAAGGTTTACAAACACTTTAACTGCTTGCGGACCAGCCACCACAGTTTTACTGCGGCAGAATGGCACGGCTGGGCGAAACAACGTTACCTTACATCACTTCGCCTTTTGGCCACTAGGGCTGCGCGCCAAAAGAAAGCTCTATTTGTTTGAAAAAAAAAAAAAAAAAGGATGTCAATTTTGTTTGGGTACAGCGTCGTACGACTGCACAATCGTCAGTTAAAGCAACACTGTGCCGTATTGCAAAAAATGGCCCGGTCATTGAGCAGCCAAATCTTCCGGGGCTGAAGTGATTAATATCTGCTTGAAGTTGTTTTAATGCCCTTCTTCTGGGGGCATGTTTTACATCCCAGAGGTCTGCTGTGTCCCCCAAAATAACTATTGAGGGCTCCTTTACGCTTGGATTCGGGGGCAGTAGACAAAAAATGAGAATAAAAAAAAAAAAACCCGCATGTGGCCGAGACTCATTTTTACTGTCTCTCAAACACTCTCCCTTAAGCTGTTAAGGCAATGGTTGGGGTGTGTACACAGGCCACTAACGTGATGCACTGCTTCATGGTCGCAATAGGAATACCCAGTAATATTCAACAGGCACCACCGCCCAACAAAATGTGCCCCATTCAAGTGAACGGGGCCATGCTGCAAGCACCTGTCAAACGTCTCAGAAAAGCGATCCAAGCACTAATCACTTTTCAGAGGAGTGTTAGTCCTAGCCATAAGTATACAATGAGCCCTTAGAGGAAAGATGCACCCAAAAAAAAAAAAAAAAATAAAAAACACTGCAGCAGTTCAACTAAGTTTCAAAAACTTTTACTGCAAATATTTTAGTAGTGGAGGTCTTACCTTTCACAGATGTGATAATATTTATCATCCGTTATTCCGTCTTCTAAGGGAACATTAACGCTGTAGTATCGTCCTTTGCCCAGTCCAACGTCTATAACATCACCTGTCCCTATGAAGGGAAACAAAGCATTGTCAGGTATTTACATACTGGGGTCAGTTTGATCACATGCTTTACAAGCCGGTAACAGCTTGTAAACAAACTGAAAGTGATGAAAACCAACTGCGTCTGACATCACAGAGGGGGGGGGGGGGGTTTGGACCAATGGAAGAAGTGACATCACTGGGAGGACCAATGGAAGAAGTGACATCACTGGGAGGACCAATGGAAGAAGTGACATCACTGGGAGGACCAATGGAAGAAGTGACACTACTGGGAGGATCAATGGAAGTGCCTCTCAATCTGTCTAGGAATTTGATAAATGCGGTCACATCGGTACTGGGCTTCCACCACCTGTAAAAGTGACTGAGCGGTTGTAGGGAATCACCGGCTCCAAGAATGATACCCCAATCAGACACACACACACACACACACACATTTGCGGTGGACAAGAAGTGATTAACCACTTCAGTACCGGACACTTTCTCCACCTTCCTGCCAAAGGACACATTTTCAGCTTTCAGCGATGTCACACTTTGAATGACAATTGGGCGGTCATGCAACACTGTACCCATATGACATTTTTATCAGTTTGTTCACACAAATAGAGCTTTCTTTTGGTGGCATTTAATCACCACTGGGGTTTTTATTTTTTGCTAAATAAATGAAGAAAAAGGCTGAAAATTTTGATAAACAAAATAGCGTTTTTCTTCATTTCTGTTATTATTTGCAAAATGTTATCTTTCTTCATAAATTTTGGCCATATTCTATATTGCTACATTTCTTTGGCGAAAATAATCAAAATCAGTGGATATTATTTAGTCTGTAGGAAAGTTATAGAGTCTACAAACTATGAGATAGTACAGTATCTCAGAAAAGTGAGTACACCCCTCACATTTTTGTAAATATTTATTATATTTTTTCATGTGACAACACTGAAGAAATGACACTTTGCTACAATGTAAAGTAGTGAGTGTACAGCTTGTATAACAGTGTAAATTTGCTGTCCCCTCAAAATAACTCAACACACAGCCATTGATGTCTAAACCGCTGGCAACAAAAGTGAGTACACCCCTAAGTGAAAATGTCCGAATTGGGCCCAATTAGCCATTTTCTCTCCCTGGTGTCATGTGACTCGTTAGTGTTACAAGGTCTCAGGTGTGAATGGGGAGCAGGTGTGTTAAATTTGGTGTTATCGCTCTCACTCTCTCATACTGGTCACTGGAAGTTCAACATGGCACCTCGTGGCAAAGAACTCTCTGAGGATCTGAAAAAAAGAATAGTTGCTCTACATAAAGATGGCCTAGGCTATAAGAAGATTGCCAAGACCCTGAAACTGAGCTGCAGCACGGTGGCCAAGACCACACAGCGGTATAACAGGACAGGTTTCACTCAGAACAGGCCTCACCATGGTTCACCAAAGAAGTTGAGGTGACGTGCTCAGCGTCATATCCAGAGGTTGTCTTTGGAAAATAGACGTCTGAGTGCTGCCAGCATTGCTGCAGAGGTTGAAGGGGTGGGGGGGTCAGCCTGTCAGTGCTCAGACCATACGCCGCACACTGCATCAAATTGGTCTGCATGGCTGTCGTCCCACAAGGAAGCCGCTTCTAAAGATGATGCACAAGAAAGTTTGCAAACAGTTTGCTGAAGACAAGCAGACTAAGGACATGGATTACTGGAACCATGTCCTGTGGTCTGATGAGACCAAGATAAACTTATTTGGTTCAGATGGTGACAAGCTTGTGTGGCGGCAACCAGGTGAGGAGTACAAAGATAAGTGTGTCTTGTCTACAGTCAAGCATGGTGGTGGGAGTGTCATGGTCTGGGGCTGCATGAGTGCTGCCGGCACTGGGGAGCTACAGTCCATTGAGGGAACCATGAATGCCAACATGCACTGTGACATACTGAAGCAGAGCATGATCCCCTTCCTTCAGAGACTGGGCCGCAGGGCAGTATTCCAACATGATAACGACCCCAAACACACCTCCAAGATGACCACTGCCTTGCTAAAGAAGCTGAGGGTAAAGGTGATGGACTGGCCAAGTATGTCTCCAGACCTAAACCCTATTGAGCATCTGTGGGGTATCCTCAAATGGAAGGTGGAGGAGCACAAGGTCTCCAACATCCACCAGCTCTGTGATGTCGTCATGGAGGAGTGGAAGAGGACTCCAGTGACAACCTGTGAATCTCTGGTGATCCCCATGCCCAAGAGGGTTAAGGCAGTGCTGGAAAATAATGGTGGCTAGGGGTGCAACGGATCGTAACGGATCGTCACCGATCCGTGATCCGAACGGGCCAGGCTGTTCGGATCGGCACACCTGCGATCCGCGGAGCGCTCCGCGGCCTCGGGTTTTAGGAAAGGCCGCGGCTGCGTCGGCCTAGCTCCGGAGCCGCGGCCATCTTGGTACACCCGGCGGCGTTCAGCTGCGTGCTGACGTCATCACCCTGCCCTCAACTCGTGGGTCCGGCGGCTGGCTTGGCGGCGCCGGCTTCTCTTAACAGGTCAGACTAACAGCACTGTAATGTATACAGTGGAGGGGGCGCGTGTGGCTGTATTACAGTGGAGGGGGGGGGGGGGCGTGTGGCTGTATTACAGTGGGGGGGGGGGGGACATGTGGATGTATTACAGTGGGGGGGGGGACATGTGGATGTATTACAGTGGGGGGGGGGGACATGTGGATGTATTACAGTGGGGGGGGGGGACATGTGGATGTATTACAGTGGGGGGGGGGGGACATGTGGATGTATTACAGTGGGGGGGGGGGAGAGACATGTGGATGTATTACAGTGGGGGGGGGGAGGACATGTGGATGTATTACAGTGGGGGGGGGGGGACATGTGGATGTATTACAGTGGGGGGGGGACTTGGGATGGTATTACAGTGGGGGGGGGGGGGGACATGTGGATGTATTACCTGTGGGGGGGGGGGGACATGTGGATGTATTACAGGGGGGGGGGGGGACATGTGGATGTATTACAGTGGGGGGGGGGGGACATGTGGATGTATTACATGGGGGGGGGGGACATGTGGATGTATTACAGTGGGGGGGGGGGGACATGTGGATGTATTACAGTGGGGGAGATGTGGATATATTACAGTGGGGGGAGATTGGATATATTACAGTGGGGGGAGATGTGGATATATTACAGTGGGGGGAGATGTGGATATATTACAGTGGGGGGAGAGATGTGGATATATTACAGTGGGGGGAGATGTGGATATTACAGTGGGGGAGATGTGGATATATTACAGTGGGGGGAGATGTGGATATATTACAGTGGGGGGAGATGTGGATATATTACAGTGGGGAACATGTGGATATATTACAGTGGGGAGATGTGGATATATTACAGTGGGGGGTAAACATGATGGATATATTACAGTGGGGGGAACATGTGGATATATTACAGTGGGGGAGATGTGGATATATATTTTTTTTGTGATCCGAAAATGATCCGATCCGCGACTCTGATCCGAGGAACGATCCGAACCGTGAGTTTTTTGATCCGTTGCACCCCTAATGGTGGCCACACAAAATATTGACACTTTGGGCCCAATTGGACATTTTCACTTAGGGGTGTACTCACTTTTGTTGCCAGCGGTTTAGACATTAATGGCTGTGTGTTGAGTTATTTTGAGGGGACAGCAAATTTACACTGTTATACAAGCTGTACACTCCTACTTTAACATTGTAGCAAAGTGCCATTTCTTCAGTGTTGTCACATGATAAGAAGAATAAAATACTTGCAAAAATGTGAGAAGTGTACTCACTTTTGTGAGATACTGTACATCTGAAAATGGATCAATCCTGATGTACTGACAGCCGATCTTATTGAGGCCCAAAATGCCCTGACAGTACAGGCTATCCCAGAAATTACCCTTTTTGGAAAGTAGACATTCCAAAGGTATAAAAGTTGTAATTTTTTGGCACAATTTTTTGGGGAACATGAATAATAACAACAAAAAAAAAGTTTTCATATTTTTTTTTTTTTTTTACATACCACCAGTCCAGTACAGCATTGTCATAACTGGTGTGGTGGGGACCAGGGACGCTGACTGGTGACAGTATGTAAATAATACATACATTTATTTTTATTTTTTTTAATACTGTGACAAGACCAATACAGTGTTACCATAGTAACACTGTACTACTTTGGGAGGTGATGAGGATTATTTATTTTTAAACACCCTAGGAGTGCTTAAAAAAGTGAATTTCACTGCTAAAAGCAAACATTTTTACTGCATGTGTGTGTATTGTTGTGATTGGCCACTGCTAATCACATGGTACAGATGGGCTGTGATTGGCCTGTCTGCACCATGTGATCACTGTGACCAAATCACAGCAACACAAAATTGTACACAATGAATGGCATGAAAGGAAGCCATCCATTGTTTACAATTGTCATGCGATCTGCTGTGATTGGTCAACAGTGATCACATGGTACCGGCAGCAGGGCAGCGCACTGATCAGTCATCAGCCGTGTACGGTGGATACAGTGGGTGACAGATTACGATGGAGTGCAGGCCGTAGGGTGGAACACACACATGTTCTGGGGAGGACGCCATGCGACATCCTCAAAAACAATACCCACAAGTATAATATGAAGTATAAGATATTCATGAGGACAAGCAAATTACTCTTACCAGGGAAGAAGCCCGGTGAAAATTTGTGTAGGGAAACCGTCATGACTTTAGAGGTGAAACTGAAAGCATCTTCAACTCCTGAAAATTAAAAAAATGCCCATATTAGTTTGGATGTAAAATAAGGGCACGAGAAGAAAAAAGAAAGAAAGAAAGAAAGAAAGAAAAGAAAGAAAGAAAGAGGAAGAAAAAAGAAAGAAAGAGAAGAAAGAAAAAAAAAAGAAAGAAGAAAAAAAAAAGAAAGAGGAAGAAAAAAAGAAAGAAAGAAAAAGAAAGAAAGAAAGAAAGAAAGAAAGAAGAAAGAAAGAAAGAAAGAAAGAAAGAAAGAAAGAAAGAAAAGAAAGAAAGAAAGAAAAGAAAGAAAGAAAGAGAAGAAAAAAGAAAGAAAGAAAGAAAGAAAGAAAGAAAGAAAGAAAGAAAGAAAGAAAGAAAGAAAGAAAAAAAAGAAAGAAAGAAAGAAAAAAAAAGAAAGAAAGGAAAGAAAAGAAAAAAGAAAGAAAGAGGAAGAAAAAAAAGAAAGAAAGAGAAAGAAAGAAAGAAAGAAAGAAAGAAGAAAGAAAGAAAGAAGAGAAAGAAAGAAAGAAAGAAAAAAAAAGAAAGAAAGAAAGAAAGAAAGAAAGAAAGAAAGGAAGAAAGAAAGAAAGAAAAGAAAGAAAGAAAGAAAGAAAGAAAGAAAGAAAGAAAGAAAAGAAGAAAGAAAGAAAGAAAGAAAGAAAGAAAGAAAGAAAGAAAAGAAAGAAAGAAAGAAAGAAGAAAGAAAGAAAAAAGAAAGAAAAAAAAAAGAAGAAAAAAGAAAAAGAAGAAAAAAAGAAGAAAAAAAGAAAAAAAGAAGAAAAAAAAGACGAAAAAAGAAAAAAGAAAAGAAAGAAAGAAAGAAAGAAAAGAAAGAAAGAAGAAAGAAAAGAAAGAAAGAAAAAAGAAAGAAAGAAAGAAAAAAAGAAAGAAAAAAGAAAGAAAAAAAAGAAAAAAAGAAAAAAAGAATAAGAATGAAAGAAAGAAGAAAAAAAGACGAAAAAAGTAAAAAGAAAGAAAGAAGGAAGGAAGGAAGGAAGGAAGGAAGGAAGGAAGGAAGAAGTCCTGCTTACCGTCTCCGTGATGTAATCCAGATCTATATAGAGGACTCTCTCATATTTCTGTCTCAGTTTTCAGAATCCCCAATACCGCATCATTCAGGTAACAAAATCCAGAAGCTTCGTCCCTAAACAGGAAGAAGAAGAGAAAATGTAATTAACTTTTCAACGTTGTAATGATACAATACAATATATACAGAGACTCCTGTGATGTCCATCTATTGGATTCTGTGATAGGACTGAAATCTGCTTTGTGTTTTCACTAAATTGGTGGGAAAGTAGGGAGAAGTACTACAGAGCAATGGAATGGCACTGCTCAGCTGTACACAGTGTGCTGTATATTATATACAGTGGATATAAAAATTCTACACACCCCTGGTAAAAATGTCAGGTTTCTGTGATGTAAAAAACTGAGACAAAGATAAATCATTTCAGAACTTTTTCCGCCTTTAAAGACAGAAACCTGACATTTTAACAGGGGGGTGTGTGGACTTTTTATATCCACTGTACACATTGTGCTGTACATTACATACTCCATACTGCTCAGCTGTATATTATAGACTCCACATTGTCCTTCTGTACACATGTGATTTACATTATATACTCCACATTGTCCAGAGGTATACCATGTGCTGTACATTATATATGCCACACTGCCTATCTGTACACATTATGCTGTACATTACATACTCCACACTGCTCAGCTGTATATAATATAGCCCACACTACCCAGTCATATACATTGCGCTGTACATTATATACTCCACACTGCCCATAGATATACATTGTGCTGTACATCATATACTTCACACTGCCCATCTGTATACAATGTGCTGTACATTATATAGTCCACATTGATCAGCTCTACCCAATTTATTCTACATTTTATACTCCGTACTGCCCAGCTGTAT